>JASANF010020657.1:0-36187 GCA_030248245.1 Trissonchulus sp. WLG1_4 | reverse complement strand
GAACATGATGGGCTGCCTATACACCTATATAATGCTTTGGTTTTTGCAGGAAGGGCCCGAAGAAGCGTTTGTGATGCCCGGTGGTCTGCAGTGGAAGACGCCCGAGCAGCTTGCCGAGTGGCGTTTGGTCGTGAAGGAGCGCATGGAGAACGCCGTCCACAGCTACTTCGATGGACAACCTGCGCCTCCCTTCCTGGACGTCAAGGGTGGACCCGCCCCGGCGAAATCCATTCGCCACCCTCCGCTGCAGCCGCCCTACTACCCTAACGCGACGCGTATCGCTGGCGTGCACACGGGAACGCCGGAGCAGCTATATTACCCAGCTGCAGCGCTTCTACGCGGTCGGACCCGACTGCGCAGTACGCCCAAATCTGCTACTTATCGTCGACAGCGACGGCTGTTGTACTACGCGGACCGGTGGTAATTAACTGTACGGTATGTGCTACGCTTACCCTAGAGGCAGCGCTCCATCTTTGCAGATGGATTCTACCTAAACGGGAAGGCGCTAGCGCTACCTAAACCTAGAATATATATTCTAAATTATGCGATATATATGTACATTTTTATATGCTATATACGGGAAATTTTTCTTCTTTTTTTTCAATCTTAAATCTACGAAATTTTAGAAATTTTTCTGAGCTTTTTCGCTCTCGAAATTTAACGGATTATATACTATATATACTATGTTTTTGAGTTCTATCATGGCACGGAAAAATCTAGAAATTTTTGGAAATTTTGGGGTATATTTTGACATATTTTTGGGACGAAAATTTTTGGGAAATACCCCATAAATGGTTCGAAAAACGTGCAAAGGAGATCGCTTTGCATAAAGCGAGCGTCCTTTTTCCATCTACGGGTGATCGCTCCGCAAGCAGCGAACTCCCCGAACTGTGGAACGAATTAGGAACCATCTATACACGGATATATATATATTTTGGACGCGCAAAAATTTGCCGAAAAGTACGCAAAAACGAGGCGTACTATGGGGGTTATTACCCCTGCATTTCCTACCTACCCCCCCCTCCAAAATTTCTTTTTCCGTTTTCGTTTTATTTATCCTGAAACCCTAGGACTTACCTTTGGTTTTTCTTCACTGTGGTGTTATGTCTTCGCGATGATACCCTTCTTTTCCCTTTTCTTCTCCCCCACCTCTTCCCTCCTTCCTCTTCACTCGCTACCACAGTCTCTCACTTGGATCTATTTGCCGTGCCAGTTCCCATTTTATTCCCCCAGTTTACCACCACCACCAGTCCAGCTGTTTAACTGTTTTCCCAGTGCTCAAGTCTGTCTGCGACCTTTTGGTCTCCCTCCTGGCCCACCCCCGTTATTTCCATTAGTGCCCATAATTATGTTTGCCATTTGATTTATATTTGATTTTTATAATATTATAATTGTTATGATGTAATTTTCCATTTTTTTTCCTTCTCTCGCTCTGTTTGTCATCTTCTAATTCAGTCAGATATGTCAGCTGTTAAATTCTGGACCAGCTCAGACAGTTGTACGTACCAAATTGCATTCATTATTTGGGAGAATTCAGTCCGCCATCTTGAATTTTGAAAATGACGGGGTGCGCATGCGCAGGCTGCGCACGTGCAACCAATGGCAGCGGGGCAGCCCAAGCCGCCCATGCCTGAATGGCTGACCGCCGTCAGCCCTTCAGTCACGTGACGGCGGGGCCCAATTATGTCAGCGTTGGATGCGTGTGCGTTGCCATGAGCAACGGCGCATTGGAAAATGGCTTTTCGAATTTTCTTGCGTATGTAGTATAGTAAGGGAGGGTATAGTAAGAAGTGGTATCCATCTGCGCAGATGGACTCCACTCTGCCTTCTATACCACCCCTTTTCGACATAATAGCGATATATAAGACATTGAATGCAGATTATGAGCGGTATGCGAAATGAACAAAATCGACCTCGTATTAATTTGGATATATTGATAATGATAATAATCACGGTTGAATCACTGAATACTTGTTATATAATGTGATATAATTTTTTTTGTGCTCGATAATAGGGCTGAGGTATAAACTGTAAGTAATATTTTTGAAGTCGATATTTTGAGAAAATTTTTCTTCTTTTTTTTTCTTTTTTTTCTTTCAGATTGTTAAGGGAACCGGGTTTTACTTGTAAAATTTGTATTATTTGAAGCAAAAAGATAGCAAAAATTTGACGAAAAATAAAAGTTTGACTTTTAGGACCAGCTGATATTTCCACTATGAGTGTAACATATGCAAAATTGCTCAAATAGTGATAATCGGAAAGGCATTTTGTTCTAGTTAGTCTAATCTGTTTTGAACTATTATGTGTCATGTAGTATTTGATATTAATATTGTTGTGTATGTGTAATTATATTTTGCTATTTACCTCGTCGATGCATAATATTTCAATTTTTTTTTATTTTTATGGACGTAAGGAAAAACGGAACGGCGCGGATGAGCCGATCCGCCTGCGCAGGCGGAACGCCCACATAAAGCGCCACCGCCCCGTTTTTTCCCCATGAGTAAATTTTGCATCATAGTAATTTCTACGGTCAAATTTGGAATAATCATCTGATTTTGGAATAAGCATAAAGGGTTGAATGAATGTCCAGGGCTTCAAGAAAACCACAAAAAGAATCTGATTTCGCTTTATAGTATAACCTTGTCTGTGTTACCTTGTTTGTATTTGTTTCGTACTTGTATTACTTGTAGTATTGTATATATATTATGCATATAATCATATACCCGGTTTTATAATGCAAAAATTATTGCTCAAATTATGTTTTAACGCATAATTGCACTGCCTCTTTTCTGAATACGGGTGCAGAAGTGGTAACAGAAACAGGGAAGCGAGCCCAAGGGCATTTTTCTTAGCCCATCTTTTTGGCCGCCCTGTGTGCTATCACTTTTGCCTATGCGTATTATCACTGCCATAATAACGTACGGGTATAGGGACTGTAACAGAGACGAGTATGCGATCCGAGGGTATTTTTCTAACCCAATTTTTGGAAGCCTCGTATGTTGCAGCCTCTAGAACTATTACATTCCTCAGTGCTTTAATCTCAAATAGTGCTTTAATTCAAATTATGTTATAATGTTTTATATCTTAAAGTAGATACAAATTCACAAATTCGAAATTATATCAAATTCTAAAATCACATAATAGACAGGATCACGAATTTATGGAACCAGAACTACCAGACTTAACTTAATCTAACCCAAAATTTGTATCTTACTTACAATAATCATATAGTCTTTTATTTTTACTAGTCTTTGTAATAACTTGTGATGTGTAGTTTTATACTAATGCGTGTGTTTAGACGTTGCATTGTTGTATGAATGTAGTTTTAACAGATGTATGTATGAGTTATGATGCATGTATGTTATAGATGAATGTATGTAATGTCATGTACGGTATCGTAACCCCAAAAATAAGACAAAGATATTTTGCCACTACGAAAATTACACCTTATTATCTTATCCCATAAGAGTAAGGAGGAGTATGCATTCACTACAGAAAGATACTACCATCTCTATATACCTATATTTAGCCCGGATAAACCATGTACGATTTTTGGGACTGGGATTTGTACGAGTCATTTACATGGCACTTTACACCAGGACCCATTTGGGACTATGACGGGCTACGAACAAGCGGTATTACCGCTATTCCCCTTCTATAATATCTCAGATACTAACTCCTCCTGGCTCTTAGGATTGATAACTATAGAGTGGCATTACTTCAGCCTACTTTACGATACCTGTACTATGTAGCTGTCCTTACCAATATATGTAACAGTGGCGTATATATATGAAATATATTTCCCAATTTTTCACTTCCCTCAAAATTAACTCCCTCGGGACTAAAATCTTGAAACAAATTTGGGGTCCAAATTTCGGGAGAGGGAGGGATGTCAAGAATGACAAAGTACACATAACTCAAGTTGCATCACCAAGTGCAACACACTCAATCTAATCCTAGTGTACTCTTCCGTGTGAGTCCCTCGGCATCTGTAGCTAATATTCCTCGATACGATCAGACCAGTTAGTCTGTATCCCTCTGTCGGGTGGGTAGGCTGCGTCCCATTGTGTTCCTCATACTGTCCCTACTGTGTATCTCTGCAT
Organism: Trissonchulus sp. WLG1_4; assembly: GCA_030248245.1. NCBI lineage: Eukaryota > Metazoa > Nematoda > Enoplea > Enoplida > Ironidae > Trissonchulus > Trissonchulus sp. WLG1_4. The sequence continues at coordinate 32,084 of JASANF010020657.1, read as the reverse complement.
CAATGCCCTATCCCTGTGTATGTCTTTACCAGTAAACCGTATTCATTATTCCGTTGCGCTTTGTCTCCATTTGCCCTAACTCGTAGTCAGGTAGGCGACTGATCACCTCTTTGCTCGGACCTGTTTAAGCTCACCGCTTAACTTCACAGAAGAAAGCGCGTGGGGGCGGTGGGGGGGGTGGGGGCGCCAGTTTAGTTAATGAGGTAGTTTTTTTTTTTTTTACTGAAAATTTTTTTTTTTTTTTTTTTAAAATTTAAATATTTGAGATTTTTTCTTCAACTCCCCCCCCTTTTTTTTTTTTTTTTTTTTTTTTTCTTCCCCCCCCCCCCCCCCCCCCCGAGGCATGTTTTTCTTTTGTTGCCCCTTAGTGGGGATCGGCATTTACCCACCGCCAACCAGCGTCTAAGGTAAAATAACAACAGCGTATGAAACGTCGATAAGTGAATCTACAAATAAAACCACATACTCTCTCTGGTGATTTTTTTTTTGGAGACATAGGGGTTTTTTAGAGGCGTTGTTTTTTTTTTTTCGTGTAGATTTTTTAAAAATAAATTTACTGCCATTGTTTCATCTGGGGCTTAGTTGAGTCGAGGTCGTGGAACGAATAGCCCAGTGGTTAGTATCATGATCTGGTAAACCATAGTTAGGTGGTTCGATTATCAGTATGATATCTGCGCTTCAAGAATTTGTTTCTTTTTCATTTTTCATTTTTGACCATTCACCATTCACATTTATCATATATTTCAATTCTTAATGTTGTCATAGTGAACCGAGAAGCATGAGCTGTCCAATTCCGAAAACACAATCTTGGTGATTTTTGACTGCTCAAAGAGTAGAACAGAAACCTGTGCACCGTGCGGCGTGCATATGCTTTAGTCAGCACCCAAGCAGCGTTGTCGCCTATGTACTGAGTTTAGTACATTCAGAACGGCTCGCGACTGATTGGCCGTATACGTGTATATTTAATGATAAATAAATAGACCGATTCGATATAAAACGCATCTACCTCCCTTCTATCATATGCACGCAGGACAGGGTTATAGTGTAACACAGAATTATGTCATCTAATAGTTTTATATTTAACGTTAACTTGATATGATTACTAGTTAATAATAGGTCGGCGAGAAACGCATTTTGTTTCCCAGTTTAGTGGCTTAAGATTTCGTCACTAAATTCTTTAGTTTATTCTTGTCTTTTTTTGAATTTCACTTAATTAAGTTGGTTACTCATTCATTAAGCATTCAGTGGTCACCATTGCTTTCTTTAGCTGACTTTCATGTTCAGTATTGTTTTCAAGGGTGACCGATAAAAATAGAAGAACATATATTAAATTTGTCGTTGCGCCACTTAAATTCCTTACGTAAAAAACTTTAAATAAATATTGGCGAATGCTTACATTTTAGATTTTGGTAAAAAATAAGTGTTTAAAAATAGTCTTTAAGCCCCCCTTTTCATAAAAGCTCTTTATATTGCGGCATGTACTAACAGACTTTGTCATAATAAAAGATGAATTTAGGAATTTAAATTCGGATGTAGAGGGGAACCAATTTTAAAAGCATAAAATGTACATCAATCTAAGTTGTAAATATTTAAAAAGGTGCAAAACTTATTTTGATCAAGTTAGTTTATAACATCTAACCTAGAATTAACTTTAATAATAATTGTAATAGATGATATAATTATAAATAGCAACTTTTAAAGTAAAACCCCCCACATGAGAAATTTAAAACACGTAAATCATACAAGCTGCTTTTTGCCAAGCTTTTGGCAAAAAGCAGTAAAAAGACCTGCCGTCGCTGAGGCGACGGCAGAAAAACCGTAACAAACCACGAAACAATTTTCATATATTGATGTATTTGGTTCCAGCCAGAGGATGTGTGCCGACAGGTTAAAATAGGTCGCGAGCATACATGGGCGTGTGGCGGGGAGTTGGGGGGTTTTTCACCACCCGTTGGCAAGCTCACCCGCCCCCTCTCCTCGAGACAGGCGCTTCACCCCCCAAGAATGTTTTAAAAGTAGGACGCCCCCACGGCTCGCCATTAGCCTGCAAATCAAATCAAATCAAATGAAAATGGGTCGCATCAAAACAACCCTACTGCCTACTTTATTCTAGAATTTCAAAAATTGTGTGCTAGGATTTCTTTTCATCAAATTCACTCGAAGAATTCTGTAAAAAGTACTTCCGTGGACGAAATCTCAAGTCCGATGTTGCAATCTTTTTATGCGTTACAAGTTTTTTAGACAATTTCTGATGTGTCAGTTTTATCATTTGTTTTCATTCAGCGTATTGCGTGAAATAATTAGATTAGAAAATTTTAATATTTTACAAAATTTGAAAAAAATCAAATTTGAAGATCAGTCACTTCTTTCTGAGTCATATAAAAACATCAAACTTTACCGTTGGCATTTACCCCAATATTGGCTATGTTGGTGTAAAGAATAAAATTAGTTGGTAATATACTGTCAATTCTACAAGTAAAACAAAAAAATGCAAGAATTCACAAAATTTGACAAATTTAACAGTGTCTGCTGACAAGCTTGTTACGGAATTAATTAGCTATTTATTGTGCATAAGAGTAGTCTTAGCCAAGTTCTTTAACGTGCAATGCTACTAAATTTATCGGGTCAATCAAAAGCTACAGCAAGTTATATAACCTGTAAAAAACGTAACTACCACCATAAGTGCTAAAAGTTATTGAAAACAGGTTTTGTTGCACCCAGTTAGATGCGTAATTAAAACAGTGTCGCTGAGTACCAATACCTTGGGCTTAACGAGTTAGTAGTTAGTGCCGAATATGACATAATGGCCGAAGTTTGAGTTAATATATTAGCAAAACAGCGTAAAAATGCAGATGCTAAAGATAGCAGCAAATTTGGTAAGAATACTATTGTCATTTCAGGAATGACTCTTTGTTTCCACTGGACTCCAAGAAACCTCTATGGAAGTGTCAAGAAAAGTTGTTTCTCTTTGAATCAGAAGATTACGTTTTTGATTATTTCGACAGATACACCACATATGCAAAACGCGAAGATTTTTCCGGCTGTCAGGTGCTGGAAATCGGTGAACTGTTTTGCCACTTGCTTAATTTTGAGTTTCAACTATTTTATACAACCCGCGATAAGTACTGTGGGGTAATAATGCCAGTGCTGGGCATCATAGGTCTGGCCGGCACTGTGTTTGTTCTGAGAGATGAAGAGTTTAGGACAAGTCAAAATAGCAAGTTTCACCAAGCAATCACAGTGTGTGATACATTGTCGGGGATCTCATATCTTCTGGTAGGAATTCACCATCTTGTGTACAATTTCCACTATGTCACGTACTTTTACAACTATATTTATGTTTTCAAGCACACGTATGCACGTTTCTTCAACATGATTAGTGTATGTCTTATTGTTACTGCATCGTATTTGCGACTTTACACCTTATTGTTTCCCTTAAAACAATCCATCAGCAAAAGTAAGAAACCATATTTTGTAAGTTTGGCGACAGGTGTAGTGCTAGCTATTTTACTTCACGGCCCCGAGCTTGTGCTGGCCAGAAACTTATCCCCAACAGAAGGCTTTAAAGATGACATAAAAGAGTACCGACTAGCACAAACAAAATTTTTCAAGTCTCACCTTAAAAATGTTCTCTTTTATGCTAACACCGGTTTGTTCTTTTTTCTCGCTGCTGCAATGCTAACCAGCAACGCTGGTGTAATTTATGGCATGATTAGAGCTAAGCGAATGATGAAGCGTTCAGCCAACGAGTTAAGACAGCAAATGAAAAATAACATTAATATGACCGTTCTATTGCTATGCGTTTGTATTCCGTGGAATGCTTACGCTATGCTTTCCTGCATTCGGGAAATAATGGCAGTGACCAAGTTTAACAGTCACACCATTAGGTACAATCTAGATTACTTTTTAGAACGGTACACCTTTACTCAACTTCTAAAAGCCGAAGAAAATGAAAGACTTCAGCTGATTTTGAACCTAGCTGGCAACGCAACATTTATGTTCGCAACTTGCAGTAACTTTTATCTGTACGTTTTGTGTCATGCTCGCTTTAGGGCAACTTTGATGAGAAAACTTCGTAACGAAAGCAATGTTGTCCAAACGACAACGGCTAAATAGTGATGTGCATCGGATCGGATCGGTCTGAAATTTTGATGCCGATCCGATCCGGATCTTTGATTGGCGATCCGATCCGATCCAGGCCCGGATCGGCCGATCCGATCCGATCCGCCGATCCGATCCGATTCAAAATCGCGTAACCTTGATGAAAGCTAAAAAATCTCATTTTTTCTAGAAATATTGTCAAGTATAACTTATTATGATGAGTATATTGCTTTAAAAATTTAATGAGTTTGTACATTGTATATAGATGATAAGATGGCATTTTTGCAATGAGAGCTACATAGTTAGACAATCCCACAACCAGAAGTTTTGGTTAATTGGAAAATGATGATGTCTTGAAAATCATGGGTCACTACCGCAGGCATACATGTAACAGCACAAAAATTTTGGGAACCCCTCCCCCCTTGGTGAAACCCCCCTCCCCTGCGTCAACTCATTTGTGATCCCACCCTCTTCTCCCAAAAATGACGAAATTTTTACCTTTTTTGACTAAAAAACACAGATTCTGACAATTTTTGGCAAAAATTTTTGTAAAAATCTATTAAATTTTACAAAAACTGCCAATTTTTTCAAATTTTGGCCAAAATGTTACTCCCGCATTCTCACGCTTACGAGACCCCCCTCCCTCCACCGGGACCGAATTTTGGGGGGTCTTCCTTTCCCCCCCCCATCAGCCGTGGATCGCGGGTCGGGTTGGGTCGCGGGTCGAAAATTTTGAGAACACAATGTTGCAAGATTGTTTTTGTAGGCGAAACTTAAGATATATTTCTAAACATTTCACATCACACAATTGGTACGTGTCTTCACGCAACTTCAAGGATGAGGAACCTCCCCTCCACTTTATAAGGATTAGCTTTACGCTTCCGCTAATATAAAGCCGATATTTTGATAATTTGAGTGGTACCTAGTTATACTTGTGCGGGTGATTGATCGCTCGAAATTTTTTTTAAATTACGCAAAATTTTGTCCAATTACGAAATTTTGTAGTCGAGACTCAAAATTTATACTACCGATCCGGATCGGCGATCCAAAATTTTAAAGCCGATCCAATCCTTCGATCTGATCCGGCAAATTCAGCGATCCGATCCAATCCGATCCGACCCCGGATCGGTCGATCCCATCCGATCCGGCGATCCGATCCACATCACTACTGACCATCTTATGTTGATACTAGCAAATTAAACAAAAACCGTGCATCACGAATATTGGAATACAGTTAAATGAACAATAAGTAAAAAGTTAATGTTAATAAATGTTATTACAATGATTGAGATGTTCAAAGTTAATTTTTAAATATTTATGTAACTGACATAGCCAATCGATTTCTGTAACCACTATTATTATTGTACTGTGCTGCTTTGTTTGTGTAATTTTGTCATACATACAATTACTGTAAGTTATAGCACGATGTAGCGTGCACTCAGTAATTTATACGCACTGTAACGTGAAGCGCCAAGTGCATGAACGAGTGCGCGCAGCGCACGAGTTTATGCACGAGGGCTTCACGTGTTAGTGCGAATAGTTACTGAGTGCATGCTACAAAGTGATATAACGCACTTATATGTGTTTTGAAATATACAATGCGATAAGTCAATAACTGAGATTCACGCTTACAGCAGTGCAATAAGTAATGCACGCTGTGAATCTAGCAGCGTGCACTCAGTTATTGACGTTAGTTATTGAATTGTTTTTTTGTGTCTGTTCTGTGGTCCTGTTCATTATATGCCTGTGTGTCACTGTACTCAATACCTGTGCACGTACGTAATTAATATGTGGTTACAGCGCAGCAGCAAAAATAAACTATTTCATTTCATTTTTATAAAAATAAACTATTTCAGCACGATTATATACTAGTATGTACCTACAAATATGTAAAAGTCAGCGAAATCTATTTTTTAGCTCATTGCGCCTAAGTGCGATTCTACCAAAAATTCACTGATATATATATATATATATATATATATATATATATATATATATATATATATATATATATATATATATATATATATATATATATATATATATATATATATATATATATATATATATAATATAAACTGAAAAATTTGATTTTTATATATGTACATGTTTGTTTACAGAAACTTTACAGAACTCTCAGATGACCGCCATCGCAGTGGCAACAGGTATTTATACTGCTGCTTACTGAGCCTACTTTCGGCCATTTACAAGACGAGAAAAAAATAAACATGCATCACAAAAACAAAAGTTGCACAGAATTCATGTTCCTTTAATTTTATACCAATGCCTGTTGAAAAGTTTGTGATAATTTTTAAGCTGTTTCTAGCATCAAAAAAAGATTTTGCGAGCGTTCACACACATATATGAAAAAGCTTACACGGGTTTGGGTTAATTAAACTTTCTGCTCTGTGTTATACGAGAACTACTACTTTCTGAATTCTCTGACTATAAGGATTTCAACTCAAGCTCAACTCAGTGGGGTAGCAGAGGTTAGAAATGTTTTTTGCGAGGGCTCCACCCTTCAAAAAGGGAACCGAGTAGCTACAGAAGATTAACCCTTTAATTCCCAGAGGTGCCATTTGGCACATCACGTGATGAATACCCAATCGGGAGCCATAAAACTTGATTTGTTTATTCTATTCAGCTGAACTGCAAATTGTTTTTTCAGAAAGCTTAGATCTTTGTATTTAGTTTCCAAATTTTGAATCTTCTGCCACACACCAAAACCTATGCTTCCCTAAGCAATGTGCAAATTTAACTTTTTTTCATCGCAAAAGTAGTATTTTCTTCGTGACCTTATTAACATTTTTAGTTGCGCCGCCAGCAGTCAACTTTGTATGCATCAGATACCACAAATGTTGTGCTCTATTGCTAGCCTTTAACTATGGCAAGCGCACGACTTTTGTGTTATTACTCTAGGGGGAGGTACATATTATGCCTGAGCGATGGCGCAATTTTTTCACAAATTCTCAACTTTGAGCGCTTATAACGTAAAAACGGTGCGTCCTAGACCCTTAATCGACTGGTTATGTTTTGTTTACCATTCATTTCTCTATCGAATGGTGGTTCCGCGATCTCTTTTTGATGCAGGTAACTCGAGCAATGGTCAAAAAACTAGAAGATGTCAGAATCAGGCTGCCTGGCGTGAGATGCTCTGGGCATTAAAGGGTTAAACTACAGAGATCCGTTTAGGTCACTTAGGATCCTAGTCCAATCTCGTAGTACAACTCAGTACCTCTGCGTGCTAAACTCAGTCAAAATGCATACGATCGTCGAAACGTACGTAAACACAAATACAGTATGAAAACACTAACAGTACTTCCTCCACGGCGATCGTGTTTACCTATAATCCTGCTGATCTCTCAATAACAAAAACACACCCGTTACTTTTGGCTAAGTTCTCGCTAACTGATAATCATCGTGTAAATTACTCAAAGTTTGCGTCTCCTATAGCTCTAACTAAAACCTTCACTTGAGCAACTGGTTTCATGGGATTTGAACTGCTCGGCAAGCTTTTCTGCTCTGCCCGTCGTGATTCGGGGGGGACACCAAGGCTGAGGATAACTAGGAACTTACACCCTGTTTCAGAGACCTAGCTCAACTCTGACGCCTGCTTTTTTGGTGTCAGGGGACAACTCAACGGATCAACTCTCCAATGCTATCTCAAAGACCAAAACTTTCCCTTTACTTTTTTACTAACGACTCGACACTTGTACTTTTACTAGAAACTATGTGTGACCGGTGTGACTTTACGTAACCCTGAAAGAGATAGCATAAATATCCTAACAATAAATCGTAGCCACGAACTGCAACCTAAATAACTCGCGTAATAGTTCATGAACTGGTTCAATCGCTAAGGACACGACACAATATATACCGCACAAAACACGCTTCCTGAAAATCCCTAGATTGGAATCGGCACTCTTCTAGCCTGACCCTTTTAGGCTAGAACTAAACCGGGAACAACTGGTCTACTGGTCTACTAATCAACTGGTCCTCTGACTATTCCAACCTAAGGATCAGCCTAGGCTTCTTCTACCTAGCAACGTCTAGGACAAAACTAACAATTGGATCCTGGGTGGCGGAGCTGAACTGGAGGTGATGGAGACCGGGCGACTGGAGGCGCGGGAGCAGCGGTAGGCGGCGGGATACGGGCGGCAACTGGACGGACAGCGGGCACGCGGGCGCGAACGGCAGGAGCAGGGGGCACCGACGGCGGGAGGAAGGAACGAGAGTGGGCGGCGCTACGGACGACCGGTGTTGGAAGCGAAACGGCGTGATGGACGGCGGGGTGAGCGGACGCGAGGCGGCGGCAGCGGGTGCTACCGGCACGGACAGAGGGGGAAACGACCAGGGGGGCGCGGGCGCTTGATAGCGCAGAGACGGGGGGCAGAAAGCGGGCGACGCGACGGACACGGGGGCGCACGGGGGGAGTCGCGGACGCTCGTTAGCGTACGCGAAGGCAGACCAGGGGAACGAGCCGGGCACCTAGCGGGTGAACGGATAGGCGTAATCGGCGTAAGTCCGGGAAGCGCTGAATGGCGCTGGCAAAATACACTTAGGGCCTAATAGCCGCTGAAAAGGAAAAGGGCAGAGCACAGGCGCCGCTGGCGCTGAACAATCAAAGGATCAGAAGTGGAGTAGGACACGAAATTTAGGTGACACTCGTTTACAGGAGGCCAAGGTTATGAACAGGGGCAGTAAATGGTGCACGGGCGGGAGCAGGAGAGAGCGAATTTACCAAGATGACTAAATGCGGCGAAAAACTATTACCCGACCTTACTGTATGAAGTTCTTCTACCTGACTGACTTAGCTACCATGAAATTTTCGGCTTTTTCTTTGATTTCTTTGTCGGGATCTCCCGATCCCGAAACTAACCAATCAGGTTCGGCCAATCTTAGGCCCGCCTACCTATAACTTTACTTAATTCTACTTAAGGTTGGGGGGTCGAGGGCTGCTGGCCCTCACACATTGATAAATATTTGGAGTAGGGCGAAAATAATTACTTTTGAGGGCCCGTGATTCCTGGTTGACAGAATTTATTTACCAGCGTTGGAAAAACAGTATTACAGAAATATTACGAAAGCAAAAAGGAAAATATGGAAAGGGGGAAAGGGGAAAATTGGAGAATACTAAAAAACCGAATATAGACTAACTGGAACTTGACCAATTACGTATACTGCTAAAGTAATTAATGAACGTTATGCGCGGACTTTTTATGTAATCATTATGCAATTATATTTCAGCACTAGACCTCCTTCTGGGCTGTGGACCCAATCAACACTACACATTCTCGAAACTACCGTAACCCTCTTCAGAAATTTGGGTGAAACTTACCAATAACACAAATGTCCAAAAATGAGTCCATGATACAGATTACTAAAAGACGAGTCAAATAATACCAAACACGAATAGATTACAATTAATAATTATCAAGTTATAACATAACAAAAAAATTTTAGGGTCCAAAACTGCTCTTTTTACGCCTACGATTCAGCTCAATTCTTACTAATCTTCACAATCTAATTTTGAATAACTGCTTCTATATTACTCCGAATAACTTCAAACTTTCCACAATTACTCTCTACTTTATACTCTGTAATTCCGTATAATTCACGCTCCACAAGACCAAAAAATTACTTAGTTATTAACCGCTAAACTTCGCTAATTACTGCTTTTTTAGCTTCCAGCTAGCTGGCCATTATCAAGACTAATATTTTGGCTTAGCCCAAATATTGTTTACAAACAACTATCCGGCTAGCTTCTATACTCTCAGGGGGGCTTTCAAATCACTGCTTAAATCTCGTTATTTACTGATTAATTAGACACGACCCTCAGACAATACGGACAAACAGTTATATGGACAATTATTACGAATACAGGGACAATTAATACGACAATCGGCTGCAATTATGGACAAGGAGCACAAGGGAAAGGGGACGGATACTGGTTAAGGACATTATTACGTATTATTCGTACTTCCTTCTGTACTTATACTCGTACAGTCGTACTACACTTCAGGGGGGACTTAGGGCTCATACACTGACGATTAACCGAATCAGGCGCTCTCGTACGGACATAGGGGGGGAATTGGGGTTTTTTGGGAGATATGCAAAACGGGTATTCCGCCTGAGAGTGTGGCCTCACTGAACTACGTATTTAAATCAACCAGTAGCTCACTTCCTGCAGCTACAACCGAAATTGGGCAAAACCTGTATCAATCAGGGGGCTCGTTAACCCTGTTTTATTACACATATAGGACTTGCCTCTGACTCTTAGCTAATCAAAATCAAGCATCGTCACATGCACGTAACGTGACCATATGTTGTGACCTTTTTTGAGGCAAAATATAAAAAAGACAATTAAAAACGCCAATGCTGATAAACCTAACCAAATTAGTGTTGTGCGTGCCATGGGCAAGCAAAATGTAACAAAATTTTTACAAAATAAGACAATGAAAAATGCTGGGAAAACAATATTACAGCCTTAACTGGCTGTTAACCATAGATGCACATAGGGGGAGATAGGGGAGGGGGTATCCAATCCACCCCCCCCCCCTGAGGGGGGTCGACACCCCCTCTCCCCTCTCAGACATTCGGCAACCCCCCTCGACCCACCACTCCCCTTTTATGGCCAAAAAATGCCCCAAAAATGCGTAAAAAATTGAAAAATTGCAAAAATTTTTCGCCGGCGGCCAAAAAGGTACCCAAAAATGAGTTGCAAATTCGAAAAATTGTGAAACATTTTCGGCTGTCGCCCAAAAATGGCCAAAACTAGGGACCACCCCCTTCTTCCAAGGTTCGGGCACCCCCCCTCGCCGATTCTACCCGTGCATCTCTGCTGTCAACTATATACATACATCATTTTAGTTCCTGTTACCATTCTCATTTAAAATTAACAATATTAGCTAATAAATGGCGCAGTATTGATTTTCTACGCCTAAGCCTAAGCCCAAGAGCAAACCTGAGTCTGTCTCGGAAACAATGAGCCAATCATTGGAGAAATTTGCTAACCATAAGCGAGCGCTCACAGCAAATAATAATAAGTTTTGTCAGCTACAGTAGGTTGCGATAAGATGAAAATGACGCAGCTAAATTCTTATCGCATAGCTGGCGAAAAAGTTAGGTAGGTAGTCTTGGGATTAGTTATTCAAGAGCCGTTCTCTAATGGTGCAAGGAAAGAGAAAGAACAAAATATGTCTCTCAACAATAGGAAAAGATTCATCAAATTTCGACAGCGAAAATTCGCTATAATTATTCCAAACTTGATTCTTTGTAAAACGAAAGCGTTTCATCTATCTGTTCTGTTCTATCCTTCTCTCTATAATGCTTATGTCATGTTCCAAATGGATTACTACAGAATTTTGCCGTACCTACTGTAGCTTTGAACAGAAATCCTAATAATATTTCTTTAGATTATCGTCATTACAGCATTGTTCCAAATACAAATTGGAAGCTTAGGCAAGTACACTGCAGTAAATTACTTTTCTCCAGCGCGTATCAAAATAACAAACTCCAGAATACTAATTACAGTTGCTTCTGCTTTCTCGTGTTTTTGCAATAATGTATAATATTAATAATGAGTATCGAAACAGCTTGTGAAGTATAAATATATAAGTAAGGGTCAGATGCTATAGAGACTTTTATACTTCAAAGCACCAGATACTGTAAGCAGCTGCATCACTGTGGAATTCTTAGTATCTAGCCTGCTAAATGAATATGGAATTTCTAATTTTTTTAATTATTTCCATGGCTCCAACAGTTATTGGGAAAATCATGGACGATATTGATTGTCAGTTTAAAGACTACTTTGACGAGTTGAATGAAAACCCTGCGACAAGTATTTCAGCAATACCATTCTGGTAGGTATTCTTATTTTGATTTGCAAAAATTTGATTTTTTTGATTTATGACATTTTCATTTTTCATTTCACTACAAATGATTTTCACAGGTTAGGTACATTTATTTTAATTCTAGTTAGCATTTCGGCATGTTTACTGTCGATATAAATTGCTCAAGACTTATTTTATATTCACTTTTTGTGTTTCACTTATTTCACGATACTTTGCTTTTGTAAGTCAAGCGTATAATTATGATTATAATTGATATATATAGTATATATATAGTATATGATATATATTATGATATATATAGTATATCGTTGAATGCTTTAATACCATTGATTGTAATTACCTTTAATACCATAAATAATAACCAACTAAGGGGGTAGTGTCGCCAAAGCAGTCGATTTTGCGCGACTGTAAAACTTTTTCAGTGAAAGATAAGACATTGTTCCTTCTATATTCTAAAACTATGTGTTAAAGCAAATATTTTCGCCAAGTTTCAGCAAAATAGATGCAGCATACTGTTAGCAGTGAAGTCGCAAAGTCGGAAAAATGACGTTTTGAAAATCTATGTACATTCGATAATTTCGTCACAATTATAAAACTGTTTGTTTAAATTTTTTACACACGCTAAAAGCACAGATGCTCTAGTTTAAGCACACAAAATTTAGTGCAATTTACTTGAGTGGTTGCGGAGTAATACTTGTTTGAACTGTGAAACTGTGCGTAAACTGTGAAGTAGTCACAGCAATAATAATAAATTGTGAAACATTTAGACACTTATTTTAAAATCAAAAGAAAAACGTACCGTCATTTTTCTTACTTGTAGCAAAAAATTGTGCGGCAAAACATTATACGTACTTCACAAACTGGCCAATCTGATATATGGCTTGATTTTTTGAATTTTCATCATCCTATTGTGTGATGTCTGGCTTGCGAATGGTGATTGGTTCAAAATAATGGTAGATAGTGGCAGTGTAGTGTCTGGCAGTAGTTATTTGACACCATATAGCATTTTACTAGTTTCTCAGTGAACGTACAATTTCAAAGCAAAAAGCTGTCTTTTTGCAACCTATGAGCAAAACTGCTTTGGCGACACTACCACCTTAAATGTGATTAGCAAAAAGAATCTGCGATTATATACTAAAGTGTGTTTTACAGAGAATATAAGCGCTGATTGGCCAAATACTTGTTTAAGGGGGTAGTGTCGCGAAAGCAGTCGACTTTGCGCGACTATAAAACTTTTTTAGTGAAAGATAGGTCATTGTTCTTTATATATTCTAAAAATATGTTTCAAGGCAAAATATTGGTAGATATTGGTAGTCTAGTGTCTGGCAGTATTTATTTGACACCATATGGCATTTCACTAGTTTCTAAGTTAAGGTACAATTTCAAAGCAAAAAGCTCTTTTTTGCAAGCTATGAGCAAAACTGCTTTGGCGACACTACCACCTTAAGGAAACTTAAAAATGTTGAACAAAACAGCGAGCGCATCTACTTGTCCTTAAGGGGGTAGTGTCGCGAAAGCAGTCGATTTTGCGCGACTATAAAACTTTTTCAGTGAAGGATAGGTCATTGTTCTTTATATATTCTAAAAATATGTTTCAAGGCAAATATTTTTGCCAAGTTTGAGAAAAATTGATGCAGCATACAGTTAGCAGTGAAGTCGCAAAGTCGGAAAAATGACGTTTTGAAAACCTATTCACATTCGATAATTTCGTCACAATTAAAAAACTTTTTGTTTAGATTCTTTACACAAAGTAAAAGCACATATGCTCTAGTTTATGCACACAAAATTTGGTGCAAATTGCTTGAGTCGTTGTGGAGTAATGCCTGTTTGAACTGTGAAACTGTGCGTAACCTGTAAGGTACTCACAGCAATAATGATAAATTGTAAAAAATTTAGACACTTATTTTGAAATCAAAAGAAAAACGAAGCTTCCTTTTTTATTTTTCTTATTTGTGGCAAAAAATGGTGCATCAAAACATTACATGTACTTCACAAGCTGGCCAATCTGATATCTGGCTTGATGTTTTGAACTTTTATGTCTCTATTGTGTGATGTCTGGCTCACAAATGGTGATTGGTTAAAAATATTGGTAGATATTGATAGTCTAGTGTCTGGCAGTATTTATTTGACACCATATGGCATTTCAGTAGTTTCTCAGTGAACGTACAATTTCAAATCAAAAAGTTGTCATTTTGCAGCCTATGAGCAAAACTGCTTTGGCGACACTACCACCTTAAACACAGGCAGGCTAGAGAGTGTCGCATTCTTCTTTCATAAGAGTGAGACACTATTATGTAATCGCATTGTCAAAAGCAATACTACAGCAGTAGGTCGTTTCAGTTCATATGTTACTTGTAGTTTTTGATAAAATAGAATACAAATGAACAAGCCCAACCTGCGGCAAAACCTTCGGTAAGTATTAAGAATTATGTTCAAGTAAGCTGACCAGCAGGTCAGCTAAAACCTGTTTTTTTTTTGTTTTGCCCATAAGGTGGTCGAGCACGTGATAATGCACAGATTCACCTCTTCCTCCATGAGCTGCTAAACCAGGCTACGGGTGTTAGCCCCTCACGGAGGGAATGTCCTATAAAAATTTTATAATTTAAGAATTACAGGATATAATGTGATCCTGTTGTTCGTTTTGATTTTAAGGTTTAAATTAAGGGCAAGTTTTGATCGCTTACTTCCGATCCCGCATGTCGCAAGTACAGCACGGGGTACAGTCGCAAGTCAACCAGAAGTTTAATATTTTAAGTTTTATTTAAGTCCAATTTCGCTTGTCATACCTGGCATGTCTTTGTAAAGATACTACCTTTATTGGCTGCTACTGGCACATGGTACTTCAACAATGTCTTTATTCCAGGTGTGGTTGTAACCGGTGCTTGGCGAAAGTTGTAAGCCGTTTACAAACTATCAGACTCTTAATGACATTGATTTCTGTCTTCATACACACTGACACTGCGTTGTCGATTTGTGGATTTGTGATCATAAAGATGTATTCGACGAAATTCTTTTTGTCTTTGGCTCCTTTGTCTCCGTCCGTCCGTCCGTCCCTGTAGACTGTGCACCTTCGTCATCCTGAGAGCCCTGAGCAGATGTAAACGTACCCACTGGTTCTAGTGTAAAGTCCAAGAAACAGCATCCACAGCATCGCCATCGCAAGATCGATCTTCTAGCTCACATCCAAGGAAATACTAATCTGAGAATCCTCTTTTGTAGCTTGTGTAACTTGTCATTCAGCATTCACTCTTGTCTTCTTTTTTATTTTCCTTCCTTACCACTAAAACCTGTTGTGCAGCAGATAATTATCTTATTGTAAAATGTGTATGCAAAAGTTCAATGCGTTTTTATGCAATCTTACAATAAGTTGTTTACGCAAAAACTGGAAAAAGTTTTAATTATCTAACAACGAATTATGTAGGAATGGGTTGTTTTGATGAGTGAGAAGTGTATTCATTCTTTCATGACCAAAAATGACCACAGTTAGCAGGAAATATAAGATGCTGCCAACAAAATTATCTGGTTCAATGTTGGTACTATCAGCAATGTGACACACGCGCACTTTGTGACACACATGAACTAAACAAACGCACATTGACATTTTTCCAGCTTACAGTGTAACTTTTGCACTAGACAATGATGTGACGCTCGCGCAGTAGCTCTAATATGCAAAGCAAACTAACGCACAGACGTACATTGCACTACAAGCCCAGTGTATTCCGCCAGAAATCAAAATTAGAGACCTGTTGTGCTGTGGCACAACAGGAACAAGTAGGCCCCTAAAAGGGGCAAATTCCGCATAGTGGCGTAGAATTATATACTACAGTTATAGAGAACATCATTACTTGCATTTTGCATAGCACCCGTTTCAACTTCAACAGAACATTTTTACCTTTAGTCACTCACTAGTAAACAATCGGTTACAGATCGGCAAGAAATCCACTGATGCCCACTGATAGGTATCTGGGCACTCCTGCTTTGGAATTGCCAGCTGTTACCTGGGCTCTCCGGCTCCGGATTTGCCCGCTGTTTTCTGGGCTCTCTGGTTCAGGCTTTGGCCACTGTTAGCAGGGCTCTCCGGCTTTGGCTTTGCCCGCTGTTTCTCTAGGCTATCTATCGCTGTTACATGGGCTACAGTGTTAGACTGATAGTTTTTTGCAACAAGGCCATGACGGTACTGCTTGAAAGTTTAGGTCAAAGCTATTCAACTATTAAAGGTATGTAAAAACCAAGGTACGTACTTAGTAACTGTATACGATCAAAGAAGAGTTACTGTGTGAGCCAAAGCTGCCTCAGTTTGTTGGCCAAAGTAGGGTTACTATATGAGCCCAGAAGCTTAGAATTACCATTCCAAAACTTCCGGATTAGCGCTGCTTTCCTAGCTAGACCACACGGATATAACTATGCACGCTAATGTTAAACGTGCATGTTAACTTAGTTTATAACAGTTTGTTGAGCAAAGTAGGGTTAGGTACTGTTTGAGCCGAAGCTACATCAGTTCGCTGAGCAAAGTAGGGTTAATGTTAGAGCCAAGTAGGGTTATTGTTAGAGCCAAGTAGGGTTATTGTTTGAGAATAGCTATTTCAGATTGTTGGCCAAAGTAATGTTACTCTCTTAACCAAATCTATTTCAGTTTGTTGACCAAAGTAGGGTTATTGTTTCTACCAACACTATCTCAATTTGTTAGCCAAAGTAGGATTACTGTGTGAGCCAAATCTATTTCAGTTTGTTGACCAAAGTACGTAGGGTTACTGTTTGTGCCAACTCTATTTCAGTTTGTTGACCAGAGTAGGGTTACTGTTAAAGCCTAAGCTACATCAGCTCGTTGAGCAAAGTAGGGTTAGAGCCAAGTATTGTTATTGTTTGCAGCAACACTATCTCAGTTTGTTGGCCTAAGTAGGGTTACTTACTTCTGTAGTCTGAGCTCTGGGCTCTGGCTTGGTCTGCCTTCGCAGAGAGTGATTTGTGCGCTGTTGTCTCAGCTCTAGGTTGGTCTGCTGTTGCTTAGAGTCCTGGTTTGTCCGCTGTTGTCTCAGCTCAGGTTTGGTCCGTACTCCGCTGTTGCTTAGAGTCTTGATTTGTCCGCTGTTCTCTGTTGTCTCAGCTATAATTTGGTCTGCTGTTGCTTGGATCTTGGTCTACCCGCTGTTGTCTGGGCTATGACTTTGCCCGCTTTTATAGTGTCATCTGTACTCTGGCTTTGCCCACTGTCATCTGTAGTCTGAGCTCTGGCTTGGTCTACCCTACCGTCGCTTAGAGTCTTGATTTGTCCGCTGTTGTCTCAGCTGTAGTTTGGTCCGCTGTTGCTTAGAGCCTTGGTTTGTCCCCTGTTGTCTGTTGTCTCAGCTATAGTTTGGTCTACTGTTGCTTAGAGTCTACTCTTGGTTTGTCCGCTGTTGTCTCAGCTCTGGTTTGGTCCGCTGTTGCTTAGAGTCCTGATTTGTCCGCTGTTGTCTGTTGTCTCAGCTCTAGTTTGGTCTGCTGTTGCTTGGATCTTGGTCTACCCGCTGTTGTCTAGGCTATGACTTTGCCCGCTTTTATAGAGTCATCTGTACTCTGGCTTTGCCCACTGTCATCTGTAGTCTGAGCTCTGGCTTGGTCTACCCTACCTTCGTTTAGTACTCTGTCTTAGCCCGCTCACCACTGTAATCTGGGCTGTGGCTTTCAGGCTTTCCCCACTGTCAGTTATGGTTTTGGTTTGCTTTTATGGTCTGCGCTCTAGTTTGGTCCGCTGACCGCTGTTGCGTATAGCCTTGCGCTATTTCCTGCTGCTGCTCTGTGCTGAATAACTATTGTCAGTTCTTTTGTTCAGCAAAATATGTAACAGTTCACTAACAGATCTACTTCAGGGTATCTTGTCGAATAATTCTTAACAACCCATTTAGTAAATACGATAAATACTGTGAAGTGTCTCACGCAATGACTGTTGCTTATCGGTCTGTCTGTAATTGTTTTTAGTAAAGAAATGTATATGAGACATTCTTTGGCATGAAAGTTTACTTCGTGGCTTGTGCGCATATGACTGAGACTGACTAAGACATGTATACCCATCCCTAGTGTGTGTTATGCACTTAGATTAATGCAAGCACTTTTTGCCTGTGAATTGTGCGTATTATGGCGTTACTTAATCCTCACACTTTCCAAGGGTTTGACGCTGCTGCCAAAAACTATGTATGTACCGGCGTTTTCAGTCAAGTAGGTGCATATGCTAACCTACATATAACTACCGACCTACCTACCTCTATTACAATCAACAGTTATGAAATAAGATCAGGGCCCGATTTATCGAAGCAAAATGTTCGTCGTTGAAAATTTTGGATTGATCGAAACATTTTCAACGACGAACATAACACGTAATTATAGGACAAATGTTCGTCGTTGAAAAACAGATGTTCGTCGTTGAAAAATGTTCGTCGTTGAAAAATCAAATGTTCGTCGTTGAAAATGTTCGTAGTTGAAAAAACAAATGTTCGTCGTTGAAAAACAAATGTTCGTCGTTGAAAAACAAATGTTCGTCGTTGAAAAATTTTCAACGGCGAACATTTCAACGGATTTCTTGAGCTCCGTTGAAATGTTCGTCGTTGAAAATTTTTTCAACGACGAGCTTTTGTTTTTTAGAACATAATAATGTTCTAAAAAACCAAAGCTCGTCGTTGAAAAATTTTTCAACGACGAACAATTTCAACGACGAACTTTCAATGACGAACATTTGTTTTTCAACGACGAACATTTGTTTTTCAACGACGAACATTTGTTTTCAACGACGAACATTTGCTTTTTCAACGACGAACATTTTCAACGACGAACATTTGATGTTTCGATAAATCGGGCCCAACGTTTGCCCTAGATAGGGCATTTGGGATACGAGGACGTTGGCAAAAGCGCTCTCCATGTGCTCAATTAGTTTGGTCAACGGTGGCGTCTGTTGCCAGGCGCCATGCTGTCTCCCCAGGATCCACTCTCCATTCGCTGGTTCCTGCCTTCCGCCAGCTCTTCTCGCAACAAACTGAACGACTACCGAGTGACGACTGACTGATCGCCGCAATAAATCTCATTTCCATATTATCCATATCGCCGCAAACAAGATGGTTGATCTCATTTTTCATGTACGTAGGTAGACGACAGGAGATACTGATTGGCTGATCAATAAAATCTTATTTGCATATGTATCCGATTAGCTGGCCAATTTTACGGCTGTCCGTCAAAGCCCAGACAGCCAAGGGGGGCTTGGACACAAATATTAAAATCTGCTGAAAAAATGCAGACTTACGTACTAACATTTTAAAAGTATAAATATAATTTTATGAAATACGTACTTTGATATAAATATGGTATTTGTTTTTTATTTCGGGTTCGTTTCGCAGTTTTAGGCCCCGATTGGCAGAAAAAAAAGAGTGCTATATTGTCAAGAAAGGGAGGGGGGATTCTTACCGAAAGAAAGACAGCATCATCATCAGAATGACCCAGGGGGGATTCGAACCACCCATCTCTGTGGATCTGCAGACCAGCGCTCAACCGTTGAGCTACTGGGCCGATGATAATGTAAATCCCTTTAAGTACTTTATGGGGCCTATCTTACTTCACATCCCTCCCCTTCGAGTAAACTTCGGCTCGAAGTTTCCCTGGGCTGTGCACCGCTACTACAAGCTATGGGCAGCCCGGAGTGGGGGAGTGCCGCCGGGAGCCGTCCCTATCATTTTCTATAAGGCCAGTGTCGCGAGGTGACTCCCTAACGTCATCACCAGCAAACACTGCCAGGGAGTGATAAGTCCACACTCCTAGCCGGGACAAGGAGCGGCTCCACTGCTAAGCTACAACCGGCTATCTCATTCCTGCATATACTCACCACCACTCTGCCCATGCCCATTTGCAGTCTAATGGGGTGCGACTAGTCACCCAACAGCCCAACTCACTCAGACCACGACCAGGGGATTCGGAGTTCGGCATGGAGGCCTCGCCATGTCAAGAAAGGGAGGGGGGATTCTTACCGAAAGAAAGACAGCATCATCATCAGAATGACCCAAAGGGGTTCGAACCATCCATCTCTGCATCTGCAGACCAGCGCTCTACCGTTGAGCTACTGGGCCGATGATGAGCTGTCGTAAATCCCCTTAGGTACTCTATGGGGCCTATCTTACTTTACGATATAGTATGCCTGTGGTGGCTCGTAGCACCAACCATGTACTCTTGGTGCTACGAACCTTTTACAAATATTCCGCCTCTGGGCGGAATAAAAAGCTACAAACAGATACATGACCAAAAATAACATAAATTTATGCACCTACTGTTGACGTTTCAGGAATGACTCCCTGTTTCCATTGGATTCCAAGAAACCTCTATGGAAGTGTCAAGAACAGTTGTTCCTGTTTGAATCGGGAGATTACGTTTTTGATTACTTCGACAGATACATCACATTTGCAAAACGCGAGGATTTTTCCGGTTGTCAGATGCTGAAAATCGGTGAACTGTATTGCGAGCTGGTTGGTTTTGAGTTTCAACTCTTTTACGCAACCCGAGACAAGTACCTTGGGGTAATAATGCCAGTGCTGGGCATCATAGGTCTGGCTGGCACTGTGTTTGTTCTGAGAGATGAAGAGTTTAGGACAAGTCAAAATAGCAAGTTTCACCAAGCAATCACAGTGTGTGATACATTGTCTGGTATCTCTTATCTCCTGGTAGGAATTCACCATTTTGTGTACAATTTCCGTTATGTCACATACTTTTACAACTATATTTATGTTTTCAAGCACACGTATGCACGTTTCTTCAACATGATTAGTGTATGTCTCATTGTCACTGCATCGTATTTGCGACTTTACACCTTATTGTTTCCCTTAAAACAATCCATCACCAAAAGTAAGAAACCATATGCTATAAGTTTGGTGACAGGAATACTGCTAGCTATTTTCCTCTACGGCCCTGAACTTGTGCTGGCCAGAAACTTATCCCCGACAGAAGGCTTTAGAGATGACATAAAAGAGTATCGACTGGCACAAACGGACTATTTTAAGTCTGGCCTTAGAAATTTTCTCTTTTATGCTAACACCGGTTTGTTCTTTTTTCTTGCTGCTGCAATGCTAACCAGCAATGTTGCTGTAATTTTTGGCATGATTAGAGCTAAGCGAATGATGAAGCGTTCAGCCAACGAGTTAAGACAACAAATGAAAAATAACATTAATATGACCGTTCTATTGCTGTGCGTCTGTATTCCGTGGAATGCATACGCTGTGCTTTCCTGCATTCAAGAAATAATGGCCGTGACTCAGTTTGACAGTCACACCATTAGGTACAATGTTGATTACTTTTTTAAAACGCACACCTTTACTCAACTTTTGAAAGCTGAAGAAAACGAAAGACTGCAGTTGATTCTGTACCTTGCTGGCAACGCAACGTTCTTTTTCGCAATATGCAGTAACTTTTATCTGTACGTTCTATGTCATGCACGCTTTAGGGCAACTTTGATGAGAAAACTTCGCAACGAAAGCAATGTTGTCGAAGCGACAACGGACACAAACGTTAACACCAATAAGATAACCAGATCAAATACCATGTGGAATATGAACGTAAAAACCTGAATATACGTAATAGCAAGACACAAGAGTATATACTAAGTAAAAGTATAACACTCTTCCGTATTCTAGCTAATCGGCTCGAACGATGCTACGCCGAAATAGCCCTTTTACGCCTTAATTTAAGGGGGGTACCTCCCTAGAAGACATGTCTTGATTCCAGGGGGTATCCCTTCAAATCAGGGTTGTGTCGATTTCAGACGAGGAACCTCCTTAATTCAGTACACCACCAGCTCACCACTCTGGTCACCACCACCTCACCACTCTCACTACCACCATCATGCTGGTACATAGTTAGCTGAAACGTAGGGGACCCCTAAAATGGGGGGGTCCCTAAAATTAAGACAGTTCCCTGATTTGGGGGGATCCCCCCTGGAATCAAGACACGTCTTGATTCGAAGGGGGTACCCCCTGATATGAAGGCGTAAAAGGGTTCTTTCGGCCGGAGCATCGTTCCGGCCGACTAGCTAGAATAGGAAAGAGTGTCATACTTTTTCCTTTTATGTATTCTTGGTCATAGGAATAAGAACAATGGCAAAGAGCATAACAGAAAATTTTTTAAAACCAGCACAAACAACATACCATCTGTCGCACACTTGCATGCTGTTCATCACCTCATAATTAGGAAATGTGTAATAAACAAGCAAAGTTCCATGCAAACTGGGAACTGGAAAGATTAAAAGTTATATTTTTACTCAATGATCCAAAACCTGCTGCGCAGCAGCTAAACATCTCTAAGAAAATATTTTGTCGCGGGCCTGACTGGACCGACTTGTGATAAATTGGAAATTTTAGCCAAAAAGACAAAAATGGTAAACAAATAGCCAAATAAGTTGTATGATATCCGACGAAGCATATAGCAATTATAGTAGTGTTTATTGCATTTTCCTGAAATTAAGGCTGTTTTTCAAAAAAAGTTAGTTTGCACTGCGACATGCGGCCCGGCCGGTAAAACTTTATTAATTAAGAAACTATTACTGCAAGCAGTGGATGTTTCATCAACTTACAGTGTTGTAAGTCTCTCTTGTGGTCATGACATGTTTGTGTGCATTATGCCATGTGAGCCTACACATTTTGCATCAATGTAGTGCACTAGTTTGTAAAATTGTGCCTATGAGGCCAATAAGTGCGCCATATTTTTATTAAATCTCTGTTTTTGTGAATTTTGGTGAGAAAATAAACAATTTGAGACAACTTATGCGATCAATGTGCGAACGAAATTGAAGTGATACCTGTGTTAGTTGAAACTTTGAAATTTGAGACTAGATGTGAGTTTGAGTTCATTAAGCAGTCCAAGACTATATTGTGTACCACCGTAACAATTCTGACATCGTGTAGTAGTTATGAAAATGTCCAACAAGCAAAGCCCAATGCAAAATGGGCTTAAAATATCAAACTTATAATATCACTTTGTGAAACAAAAACTGCTGCGCAGCAAATGATCCTCCCAACAGGAAGTTGTATGTAATCTCAAGTTGACAGTTCCAGTTGTAAGAGTATGTTTTGTAACTGTACAGTAGAGGCCTGCATCACGGCCCGCGGCCCGGCCCGGCCCGGCCCGGCCCGGCCCGGGCCTGGCTCAATAGCCAACGGGCCGGGCCGGGCCGCGGGCCGAAAGCTGACGGGCCGGGCCGGGCCACGGGCCTGACTTCGCGGACAAATAATTTCTGATACGTCTCCAGTTGACGAAATTGAGCCTAAAAATCAAAAAATTCTCTATTTTTTGCTGGGGGCTGCCGCCCCCAGACCCCTGCGACTCTGTGGGTTAATATTCCTTGTTATTATTTTTCAGCAAAGCTAATGCATGTACACACGAGTACATTATGCTGCATCTACTGGTGTGACGTTCCCACTTCCCACCTTTTGTTTTAATTTTTCTGAGATGCGTCTCCAGTTGACCAAATTCAGTCTAAAAATTGAAAAAATCTCCAATTTTATCTCTATGGGCTGCCGCCCCCAGACCCGTACGGCCTGCAACTTGGTTGCTTAGTGGTCTGTGTTTCTAATGCTAAAGTGTTAAAATTGCTAAAAAGTGCATTTTAACCCATTACAAAGAAATGGTGAGGTCATTCCCCCACATTTTTTCTGGGTACGCCATTGGTACGAGTAACACTATTTGAAAATGCAATATGAGGAGTCTACGGACAACTGACCTTTTTTCCTGCCAACGGGCCGGGCCGGGCCGGGCCGACAGACGACTCTGAACGGGCCGGGCCGGGCCGGGCCTGAAAATGGTCCTAACGGGCCGGGCCGGGCCGGGCCGACGACGGAAGGCAACGGGCCGGGCCGGGCCACGGGCCGAAAAAATAGGCCCGTGCAGGCCTCTACTGTACAGCATAAATCAGTCTCAGATACTGGTTTCGACTGAGCACCATTTTTTGTTTGCTAGATCAATGTCTGGCTGAAAAATTCATAATTTTATGATCATAAATTGTCGTGACACTGTTTTGTTGGAAATTTTTCTTGAAACAGTGGTCAGTTATTTGAAATTGTATCCATGAGCAATTACATGTCTAAGTATAATTTTGTTGAACAGAACGCTTTAAAAGATCAATGATTTCACTTATGAAAGCTCCGTTAAACTAACTTCAACTGTGAACTTGTCTCTCAATCAAAAGTTTACAAGATATTGCTTTGTGTTGTTACAACCACCACTGTATTTCGTATATACAGGCTCAGACTTGCAAATCTTCTATTATGCAAATGAACTTTACTTTACGTATGTTACATATTCAGTATTCACCACAGACAACCACACACTGAAAACAGCCAGCTGCTGAACATCGATAGAAACACACAACACACAATAAGACACATTTCGCATGCACATTCACGCTCACGTACAGCCGCACAATAACACTGCTCCACACATACACGAACGCACGCACAACTTAATCCCAACTACACTCTTTCATTGCGAAGACCTCATTCTAAAGAACATGCCTCTGAATTTTCTGTAGACAGACGCGCGTAGAATATGCAAATGAGCTTCAGTTTTTGCAAGTGTACGTACGTAGTATAAAAATGGCACGTAGACAATCATACAGGGAAGAGAACAGACTCATTTGACACACACATACACACACACACATGTTCACCTACAGCCGCATAATTACACAGATCAAAACGCACAGAGACGTAAACACAACTCTCACTTAGCGCCACGTTATATTCACCAGACCTCGTTCTGAAGAAGCCTGCTGCGCTGTGGCGCAGCATTTAAAAAAGATTGGTAGGCGACAGCTCAGCATCACATGCTTTAGTAGGTATGTAGCAAGTAAGGTTAAGATACAGTCTTAGTTTGAGCGAAGATAACTAGTTAACTGCTGCGAGAAGAGTGAAAGGAACGAAAACTGAATAATAGATACAGCGAAAATATAGCGCTAAGCGTTTTATCGTAGTACAAGTCTTATGCTGCTTTATTATTTGCGTGTTATGCTTGTTTTTGAAATATGAATCCGAAACTCGTGTTTTTTTTTAAATTCTGTAATTCGTCTAGCTATTTGCAACATAGCTGTTTGTCAATATTTATTAAAACTGTAGAAGCAGAATCTTCTGCCAGCCGGCCGACCCGACAGTCGCCAGCTGGTCAAAATCGGCCAGCCAGCCGATCCGGTCTAATACTCCGGCTTGCCGGCCACAATCGACAGATCAACCAAATTAGACCGGCATAACAATGCCACAGACTAGTTGTGCCGAAATGACAATCTGGGTTTGGATGAATTTGTTGTTTCTAAAATTTCAGCAGAGCCGGCCGGCCGCTTTCGACGCCGATACTAAAAGTTATTTCAAAAATCTACCTACACGGCACAACTAATTTTTTGTTTAGCAATTTGAAGTTGCATGTTGGTTCCTCATGTGCATGCTGATCGCTTGACCGTATTCATTTGTATTCGTTGTAGGTTCTGCATAGGGTTTTCATGTCAAATCGAAGCAAACTAAACAAAAAAATTTTCTGAATCGTCGTAAAAAATTGTCAAAAAATCTGTGTGAGTGACAGGTGTACGTAAGGTTTTAAATCTTAGACAACTTATTTACTGTCAATTTATAGTTCTACATAAGTTTACCCCAACAGCCTCACCCTTAAAGAAGGCGCTGAAAATGTCGTGTGGTATCTGGTGCATCACACTTTTAAATTATTTTTTTGGCAAGTTTTTTAAGCTTTTTTTGTCACATTTCTCTTACTTTTACTCACTAAGGGCCTTTTCTAAAATTAATGCTAGTTGAATCAAACTACCTGGGCCCGATTTATCGAAGCGAAATGTTAGTCATCAGAAATGTTCGTCATCGAAAATGTTCGTCATCGACAACGCAAATGTTAGTCATCAGAAATGTTCGTCATCGAAAATGTTCGTCATCGAAAACGCAAATGTTCGTCATCGAAAAACAAATGTTCGTCATCAAAAATTTTTCAACATTTCAACGGATGTCTAGAGCTTTGTTGAAATGTTGCCGTTCAAATAAATTTTCGATGAGGAGCTTTTGTCTTTTAGAACATAATAATGTTCTAAAAGACCAAAGCTCGTCATCGAAATAATTTTCGATGACGAACATTTTCCATGACGAACTTTAGATGACGAACATTTTTAATGACGAACATTTTCGATGACGAACATTTGTTATAATTTAGTGTTATGTTCGTCATCAACAATGTTTCCATCAATCCAAAATTTTCGATGACGAACATTTCTGATGACGAACATTTCGCTTCGATAAATCGGGCCCTGGACTGATTTCATAACTCAACACAATGCAAAATTAGATTAGTTATTTTTATAAATTTTCGTGAACTTTATGTGCTGTTAATCTAAATCTTAATTAATCTAATCTAGTTAATATACCTAATGAAATGGTCCATAAGACGCATGTGATGTTGGAGCTACATGAATTAGGCAGTTGTCGTACATTAATAAATGTTATTTGTCTCGTGTGGATGTTATTAGCTTTATGAAGAAATTTGACCCTTTATAATCTATTGATTTTATAATATAATAATAAAATATAATTATATTATAATCTATTATTTTATTATCTATTTTGATTGACTTGATGATTTAATGTTTGTAATTTTGTGAACTATATAATAAATGTGCTGTGTAAATTTTGTGTTTCTTCGATAACCTGTTTTGACTGGCAAACTTTACGATAATCAAGTGCAGAGATGTTTAAGCAACAGAATTTTAAATCAGTTATTTGCGAAAAAATTTAATCAGTTAATTAGTTAATTGATAACTTTAACTGATTTTAATTTTAGTTACATGGTAACGTTTTGAAAAGTTGAATACCAAAATTTTCACTCAAAATTTACTTTTTTAAATGTTTTTTAAACATTCTAAACTAAATTAATGTCTACAAGTTTGATTTATACCAATTGTGATCATTTTTAATGACATGCATGCGCTGCGCAAATTCTTGACAACTTGGCTAGATTAACTAGAAAATTTAATTAAAGCCAACAAAGGGAATCGTAGCAGCTGAGGTCAAGACATCTGCAACTTAAGGTGGTAGTGTCGCCAAAGCAATTTTGCTCATAGGCTGCAAAATGAGAACTTTTTGCTTTGAAATTGTACGTTCACTGAGAAACTAGTGAAATGCCATATGGTGTCAAATAAATACTGCCAGACACTAGACTACCAATATCTACCAATATTTTGAAGCAATCACCATTTGTGAGCCAGACATCGCACAATAGAGACATAAAAGTTCAAAAAATCAAGCCAGATATCAGATTGGCCAGCTTGTGAAGTACATGTAATGTTTTGACGCTCCTTTTTTTGCCAAAAATAAGAAAAATAAAAAATGAAGCTTCGTTTTTTTTTGATTTCAAAATAAGTGTCTAAATTTTTTACAATTTATCATTATTGCTGTCAGTACCTTACAGGTTACGCACAGTTTCACAGTTCAAACAGGCATTACTCCACAACGACTCAAGCAATTTGCACTAAATTTTGTGTGCATAAACTAGAGCATATGTGCTTTTACTTTGTGTAAAGAATCTAAACAAAAAGTTTTTTAATTGTGACGAAATTATCGAATGTGAATAGGTTTTCAAAACGTCATTTTTCCGACTTTGTGACTTCACTGCTAATCAATTGCTGCATCAATTTTTCTGAAACTTGGCAAAAATCTTTGCCTTGAAACATATTTTTAGCATATATAAAAAACAATGACCTGTCGTTTACTGAAAAAGTTTTATAGTCGCGCAAAATCGACTGCTTACGCGACACTACCCCCTTAAGCGCTTTGCAAACAGGGGGTCATGTTAGCACTTTGCAACTTTGCAATGTTAGTCATGCCAAAATATTCGCATAATTCCTGAGACCGTCTGGTTTTTCAGAATAAATTAGTAATTATTACCTTACTATTTACCTTACTATACTATATAAACTTTCTTGCTAAAAAATAATTACGATAATAACTCAGGATCGGCTCAAACCGGTTTGAATCGTTTAAGGGCTAAACCGGTTTGAAAAAAATAAAAAAATTCCATACTGACATTTACGGGCTTGAACATCCACTACGACGAATGTAAGATGATACTATAGTCTCATTTAAATCTCAAATATTCAGACCGTCATAACTTGCCTCGACGTTAACGTAAAAACATAAAATTGACGCCTTTCGACTCAGAACAGTAGGCTCTTTTGAATGGTACCTTATTTGACGTATACCATTCACGTTTAAACGTTTAAATTTCCAATTCTAAATTATGACGCAAACTTGACGTCAAGTTAAAGGCCATGTCACCCATCATTTCAAAGCTCTAACAATTTTCTCTCAAATGACGTTAAATTTATTATTCTCCCACTTCCGTATCAAAAGTTATGGCCCCTGAAAAATTTCATAAAAGAGGCTGATTGTACTACAGATCACACCATTGGTGATCAAATCCCAAAACAATTGAATTTAGGCAAAATTTTAAGTTTTTTGCTCATTTTTCAAATAATATAACATAAATAGACTTAACTTATATATATATATATATAAATATATATATATATATATATGGTGTGTGGGATATATATATATATATATATATATATATATATATATATATATATATATATATATATATATATATATATATATATATATATATATATAAATATACAACATGGTCGCACTAGTCTAAACTAGACGCACTAGACTTGTTAATATACTTATACTATCCTATTCATAATGATAATGAAACGCTCAACTTCACATTTAAGTATCAGTTAGAACCAAGTGTGGCATTATGACGTTTAGCTTTCGAATCTCGTGCAGTCGCTTGGTTCCAAAGTTATACGCAACGTAAAATGGAGTTATTTGTCTGTTGGCACAAGCAACGTTTACACGTTGTTTCTGAAAACGCAGTATTTACCTCCTGTTTCATCAAAAGGTCTAAAAGAAGCGTTAATGCTTCATAATACACTGCTACATAATACATGTTGTGACTCTAAGTTTGAAAAGGCGTAAAATGGAGTTATTTTTTCCTCCGCAAAATTCTCCGCGACAGGCCATTTGTCAGTTATTTCTGGAGGTTAATCACAAAAACGGTCACAACTTGGGCTATGAACATCGTAGAAAAATAAAAATCATGTCATTGGAAAGACCATTTTTAGCGCTTTCAAATGACATATCACATGATTGCGCAACTTCCTGAAAATAAGTCAAAATTTCACTTTATAATTTTTTAAGTACGTTAAATGTTACGTCACAGGGTCATGTGACCCATCATTTGAAAGCTCTAATAATTTGCTATCAAATGACGTTAAAATTATTAGTGTACCACTACCGTATCAAAGGCTATGGTCCCTGAAAAATTTTCCTAAAAGTGGCTGATCGTACAGATCACACCATGGGTGATCAAATCCCAGAACAATTCAGTTTATGCAAAAATTTAAGAAATTTTTGCTCATTATTAATTGAATGAAACATAAAATAGACTTGACTAAAATAAATACGATATGGTCGAACTAGTCTAAACTATACGCACTAGACTTGTATAATTAATAGACTAAATATATTTAAAAAAATATTATTTACATATTCACACTTTTTTACATTTTTCATTCTTTTCAACTGTTTATTTCAGGTAAAATTCTCCATGTAGGTATGCATATTCTATATTAAGATTTTTTTGCACATGTCCAATAATTAACTATAAGCAATAAGCAAATAAAGTGAACATTCAGCACCCACTTCGCTGAAAATATTCGAATAAATTTGCAGCTAGATTATGATACAGCTGCTCCTAATTTGTCTTTTGCTCGTCATTTTCGCAAAACTTTATTGCGCAAGCCGAAAAAATTGGCTTCGTTTCATTTCATTTTTGTTTTCGTTTTCTTTTTTGGTTTCTTTTCGTTTTCGTTCATCTTAGTGTCAACTGAAAAAAAGCGTAGCTGTATATTTCATCTGAGGTTAAAATACATCGACAAAAATGAAACGTGCACATTCAACGTAAGCACTAGGTTGTGCGGTTATGTGATATGCCTGCGTTCAATATTTCAGGTCACATTCACACAAGAAAACTGAAATTTCTTAAATCTAATACACGCTGAACTGAAATTATATTTTCAATTGTGCGCTTAATTGAAAATAAAATCAGTTGATTGATTTAAATCAGTTTTTGGAGTTTAAATCAATTAAATTGTTAATTAAAATTAAGGCTCAAAATAATTTCAGTTTAAGTTAAAATTAAAGTTAACCCTGAAAAGTTAAATCAGTTAAGTTATCACTTAACTTAAATTATAATTTTTTTGAAATAAAATTGTCAGTTATCACTGAAACACCCCTGAATTCATATTATGATGGGGGATTGTTAAGCTATTTCGACCCGTCTTAAAACTTCGAACTACTACAGTAGAACTCGGAACGCAGTATGATTGAAAGTGATTTAATTGGCTTGCTCGACACAACAAGTACGGTACAGACTATAATATAGCTTGGAACAAGTGACAGAAAGGCAAGAGCGTTAGAAATCAGAGAGAGCATAGATATTTGTGTCAAGAATGACAAAGTACACATAACTCAAGTTGCATCACCAAGTGCAACACACTCAATCTAATCTTAGTGTACTCTTCTGTGTGAGTCCCTCGGCATCTGTAGCTAATATTCCTCGATACGATCAGACCAGTTAGTCTGCATCTATCTGTCGGGTGGGTAGGCTGCGTCCCATTGTGTTCCTCATACTGTCCCTACTGTGTATCTCTGCATCAATGCCCTGTCCCTGTGTATGTCTTTACCAGTAAACCGTATTCATTATTCCGTTGCGCTTTGTCTCCATTTTGCCCTAACTCGTAGTCAGGTAGGCGACTGATCACCTCTTTGCTCGGACCTGTTTAAGCTCACCGCTTAACTTCACATTTGAATCGAAAAATTGAATTTTGGGTGGATAGTTAGAGAATTTTTAGGTAAGTTTTATGCTGGGAAAGTAAACAGGTGCAGCTAGAAAAGTTTCATGTCACACAATAACAACTCAAACACAAAAGAAAAGTCAATATAGCATAGGCGTCAGCCAGGCGAATAATTACAGAATTAAGATAAGTTAGGGCAAACTCAGATAACACAATTATTGGCAATTAAAATTTGAAATTTACAATTTATAGCACACACACACACACACACACTACGTACACTTCAATGTGTTGATTAGTTAAATAACGTTTACAGTTACAGTGTCATTATTTAATTCATCTTGTCAAATTATTGCATTTAAGGTTGTAGTTCCAGAACAGCAGTTACATGAGGTTTTTGCGCGGCCGCTTCAGCGGCCGTGCATACTAAATTCAGTTATTGAACTGA
Source organism: Trissonchulus sp. WLG1_4 (assembly GCA_030248245.1). NCBI lineage: Eukaryota > Metazoa > Nematoda > Enoplea > Enoplida > Ironidae > Trissonchulus > Trissonchulus sp. WLG1_4. The sequence goes on along the minus strand of JASANF010020657.1, from coordinate 775 downwards.
AACTGTAAATGCATGTAAATCATGCACAGTTTCAGTGCATCACTGAAGCCTGCTGGATTGACCAGCTGGCCCATGTACGTTATGTGTGCAGCGCACATGCTGTGTGCGCGTGTCTGCGCGACTGTGGTAAGTGACTGTTGTTTGTGTGTGTGTCTGCATATGTATAGCAAACGTCAACAGCAGGAAGAAATATCGATGCAGATTTCGACCATTACGCAATCGATACTCTACTAAAACTTAACCTACTTTCAATTTAATCGCAACATCCGACAGAACTGAGGCATAATGGTTAAGGCGTCTGATTACTACTGTTGTTTTGATACCGCAAAATAATATAAATATGATATAAATATGATACTTGAAATTTAAATAAAATACTTTTGATATTTGATGCTTGAAAAAATTTAAATGTAATATAAATATGATACCAAATAATTTAAATAAAATACTTTTGATATTTGATACTTGGAAAGAATTTAAATATGATATAAATACAATACTTTGAATTTAAATATGATACTTTTGATATTTGATACTCGGAAAAGATTTAAATATGATATAAATACAATACTTTGACTTTGAATATGTACTTTTGATATTGTATACTCGGAAAAAGTTTAAATATGATATAAATATGATACTGAATAATTTAAATATGATACCATAATTTAAATATGATACTTTTGATATCAATTTTAATATTAATACCGGTATCAAAAGTATTAATACCCAAGTATCATATTTATATCAAAAGTATCAAAATGCTACAAAACCT
>JASANF010020656.1:0-84744 GCA_030248245.1 Trissonchulus sp. WLG1_4 | reverse complement strand
AGAGAAGGAGGTACAGCGTACGTATACCAAGCGTATACCCTCGGTTAGACATCTCGATTACCCAAGTAGACTTGCAGCTCTACATCTAAAGAGTTTAGAACACAGACGCCTAGTTGCGGATCTGATATTTGGGTTCAAGGTAATAAAAAAGGAAGTTGACTTGGAGTTTGATGACTTGTTTCAGTTTGCTTTAGACACTGGACTACGTTCGCGAGGCTTAAAATTATATGTGCCTCGTGCAAATTCAGATCTCCTTGCAATATTTTTTCGATACAGGTTTCCATATTTTGCCGTATCCGAGGTCTTTGGCCGTTCCGAAAATTCAGTTCGCACACAGACAGTTTCGAATTTCATAAAATCTCTTGAAAACTGCGATTTCAAAGAATTCATGAAGGGGCGGGGGGTTAGGTGACCACTACCGGTCCTCTCCTGCCTTGTTTGTTTATTCTATCTGCCTGTTTGTTGTTTATTATTTGGCTGTTGATTTTGTTTCTTTATATATTGTTATTACTAACACGTAGGAACGTCGGCTTTGGTTAACACAATTGTAAACCGACGGCTTTAGCGATAAACTTCTTCTTCTTCTTCTTCTTCTACATTATTATTGGACAGCTTATTCTCGAGAATAGTTATTCTCTAGCAATTGTCTAATGGTGCAGGGGAAAAGTTGGAGAATAAAACCTAGAGAATAACGTTTCTGGAATAACTCGAGAGTAATAATAGCTCGAGAATACGTTGGTGCAATTGGCCGATCGTCTCAACTCGAGTTTGCTTAGCAAACTAAACTAAACTTCTAGCTTCTAATTATACCAGCTCTACAAGCATACATAGCATGTGAGCATTAGTTTAGACATTCTCCTCCTAGAATAGGAGACTTTACACGATCGAACTTGCTCCGAACTTGCAGCGGACCGAACTTGCTCCGAATTTAGTCGGGTGTGTAACGTAGCAGTGGTCAGCGTAGTAAGCGGGTCTTGCAAATTGCAACGACAGCCGCGTAGTAAAGTGTGTAGTTGGAATTTCAGCTTGGGTTTATAAAGGCAGTTAGAATAAGAGAATAGAACTGTCATTGGAGGAGGGTTAGGAGTCCCAGGCCCTGGGTTGAGGTTGGCACTTCAACCCTTACGGTACTCGTGCTGCGTGCAGTATGATTGTGTACATAGTCTCTCCCTGGTATGGTCCTTCGATTAAGTGTAATCCGAAAAACCCTCGGTTTTGGTTAGGGGTGAAGCGGAGAAAACCCTCGGTATTGGTTGAGAATCGTTCTGGGTCGATCGAGAAACTCTGTGGTTGCGGGTAAGCCAGGAGAACGCTGAGTGTGTTGTGTGACTGAAGTAGGCTTGGAGGCCTACGTGTGAATGTGCTCGCCCTTGCGGCATCGGGTTCGCCCCGGGAGCATGAGTATCGACCGAGTATTGTTGCAGGGTCGCAACGGTTTTCGAACAGGGAACCCTGTTGTTAATGAGAATTAGGGCCTTTGAGACTCGGGGGCTGTAGTGTAGTGGTAGCATGCTTGACTTCGAAGCCGGCGGCCCGGGTTCGATTCACGGCGCCTCCCTTTCTTTCATTCTTTTTAAATTGGGGCCTCTTCTATATATTCAACACCATTACACGTCTGCTATATTCCGGAGTGTAGCAGAAGGCACAGGTTCAATTTCTGTCCTGGTTTTTTCTGAAAAGGGTATGGGGGGGCGAACCCCCATCTTTCAGATGAGTACGGTTTAAGAAAATTCCTGGGTTTTCTAAGGATCACCCGCACCCTTAGCAAATCAACTAACTTCCAGGCGGCTTGTTAACTTATGTTTTACTGAGTTCATTTTCATCAACAAAAACACCAACACCAACAAACACCAACAATTTGTGACACACAATAGTCTGTCAAGTAGATAATATATGCACAACACAAAATCTGTAAGAATATGTCAAAATCATAAATTTGGTTAGTTTTAAGCTGTTAGTACATTTTAGTTAAACACAGGTGTGTTGTCTTGTTATCGCTTTATTAAGTCTGATTTCAAAAAGCAATGCAGAAAGTGACAACAAAAATCCTCCCACCGGAATGCAAAATATGACAGCGGTTGTGTAAAGCTGGGACAATAATGACAAGTTTGGATCATTATCTTGCTTTACTGGCTCAAACCGTACAGGGATGTAACGTTCATACATATTATTGAGCAAATTTGTATAAATAAGTTGATTATTCAGTTTTTCAACCAGTCGCTTATGCAGCAAATTGAACTCTAACATTAATGGAACAACTTTTTGTGAATGGAGTGTTAACATAGTAACGTCAGAGTAACATTTAAATTCTTCCGTGTCACTTATGAATACCGCTTCCATATAATTATACTGTAATAATTCTATACACGCTTCTGTACTCGTTGCAAAAAACAGCAACATCAATGGAAACTCATCTCTACTAAACGATTCACCGTAAATTTCGGCGATGCTTTGATTTTGGCGAACATTTAAGCCGTATTCAGTGCTGTAAATTAGTGGAATACACTTTTTCGATAAATGCGAAACTAAATCGGTTAAATCCGTGAACGTTTTAGTTCCTTCTTTTTGCCGTCTAATGCAGCCAGATGTCACGAAGGTAGTATTGAATACCAATAGACCAGCCAGAAACATCTGCACTAAGTTATAGACAGCAATCTGCTTGTGAAACAAGAATTTGACGTGTCTGTGAAGTACCCAAACCAGAGATGCCAATGCAAAAAATACCACAAGCGGTAGCAATCTCAATATTGTTTCCCTCAAACCGTTAGTGTCAATTGTTATTTTAAATAAGTCAGCGTTTTGTTGTTTTGTAAACAAGTCATAGTCCGTGTGATAAATAAGGGGTGCGCTAAGTTGGTTAACAAGAGAAAACTCAGCAAAAAGTTCAATATCATAATTGTCAGTAAAGTATACATCCGAATCAATAGTTTGGTTTATTAAAGCTAAGTTAATGTCTTCAATGAAATCAAATGGTCTCACCACACACTCTAGTGACAGATACTGACACACAAGTTGCCAAACGGTATTCAAATAGAACTTGCATTTTATATCAAAGTGCACGATAGCATCAATGCACGGCTCCAAGTCTGATCTCAAACTCCCGATCACAAATACGTCACTGTCATTCATTCGAAACCCATTAGAAATCAAGTCACTTGATTTGCCAGCCTGTAAAAAATAAATATGTAATCGCATTAAAAATATCGCAATATCAAAGGAAAAATAGAAAATCAATGGAATCACATATGAGCAACTATATGCACTGCTATATGTAAAGCCGACTGTTTTCTTAAAACAAAAAATCAACTTTCGAATCAATCCAATTCGAGCCTCCAATAAATGAAGCGCTTGTACCTGATAGCACAGTTGTGGCACGTCCTGGACAACCCGGCTAGAGAGGACGGTGAAGATTTGGGAAGTGCCTTTCTATCCCAGTTTTGCGAAGCGAATGTGTCTCGTATGGACCCAGAAACCGTAGAAGAATCAAATAATGCCTCTGTAAAGCTGCACGAATCACTTTTCACGCTGGTTCTAATATTAACACAATTTGGCAAAAGCGAAATCCGGGGGGATACGGCCACAGGTATCATTTTTGCAACTGAATCAGCTCTAGCAACGATTGAGGCTAAAAATGAAGCTTGATTCAACAGATTGGAGCGTCTGGTGAGTGCAATTGGTCAATAGGTTAGGTTTCTACGTCCTGGGATCAATTATAATGTATCTAATGCGAATCGCAATAATCCTGCAAGTTATGCGTCAGTAGCGGCTCTTACTGATGTCATAGGTACTAGCCGTAAGCCTCCAACCGATGTGGCCAGGGCCAGACAGCAAGACGACCCATTGCCGGAGATTGCTGCAGTTACAGAAGACTGGACTACTGTCCGCCGTCGTAGAGCGACACGCAAGGCAACTGTTGGTAACGGACCTAACTCCGAACTAGGCCTTAAAGCAGGTAGCCCGGATGCACATATTTTCCTATACCGTGTATCTACAGAATGTACAAGAAGATCAAGTAAAACAGTATTGTTCAAACAAAAGCATTCATTCCGATCAATTGAAAAAGTCTCTAGCCAAGTGCAGATTTTTCAAAGTTTTCATCTAACTATAAAACGTGACGAGCTGGAGCATGTCTACGATGAGAGTTTTTGGCCATCACAAGTACGCTGCTGAAGGTGATTTATAAAACGTACATTTGCCAATGGCGGACAAAAAACGTAACCTATGTTTTGCTCGTTGGAATGTTAATGGTATTCGATCAAAAACTGATGAAATTGCTCGACTTATTAGTCTTAATCAAGTAGACATTTTTGTTATTACTGAAACTAGAACTAATAAAAATGTTAACAAAAACACAGACAGCAACGGTGGCGGGGTATTAATTTACTGCTGTAACACACTGAACGTGACTCGTAAACGACAAATGGAGAAAAATTCATGTGAATGCATAATTTGAGATATTTCTGTGGCTGAAGGCTGTTTAATATTTATAGCAGCTTATTGACCTCCAAATACAAAAGCGTCTGACTTTTTTGATGATTTGGCGAAAATTGTTGAGGATGCCTTGAAGTTACGAAAAGAGTTAATTTTAGTCGGTGACTTGAACTGCAATTTACTAGATAACAATAACACTAATGCCCGTAAGCTACAAGAATTTTGCCACTTATATGCATTACATAACATAATTTCTGGCCCTACCCGACTTCACCCGACTACTTGACGTGGCTCTGCTTTCTAACCCAAAGATGACCGTGTCTCCAACCTTCCCGAATGGTGCGTCTGATCATAGCGTCTGCCTAGTTCGCTATCGCAAAAAGCACGATAGACTTCCAGCTATTCAAATTAACTACAGTTATTTTAGAGATACAGACATACAAAAAATTTCAAATGATATCCACTCAATCGATTGGGCTGCACTCTACAAAGATATGACTGGTACGATGATGAGTGCGGATATCATTTGGGACGCATGGTTTAAGCAGTTTAACTCAGTGCTATCGAAATACCAGCATACGTGCAAACGGATGATCAAGGGTGCCCGACCAGTTTGGTTGACTTGGCGTTTAGAAAAAGAAATACGCAAAAGGGACAAGTTAGCGAATTATTCAAAGCAAGACATTTTTTTTCGTCAAAGCTACCGAACACAGCAAAATCTGGTAACAGCCCTAAAACGTCGAGCGAAATCTAACTACATTGATAGTGTGCACGCTAATAGCAAAAAATTTCATTAACAAATTCAAAAATTCACTGGACTGGAAAAAGAGCGTCATAAGCCCTTAACTAAGCTGCGAGATAACAATAATACATTAACAGATCCGTTAGTTCTGGCAAATAAAATGAACGAGCACTTTGTCCACAGCGTTGATTCCAGCCCTTCCATCGCGTTCGCTAATTATGAAGATCATACGAGTGTTAAAGCCATCCGAAATCAAAACTTCTCCCCGTTTTCGCTGCAATTTACAAACGATGAAGAAGTTAAAAGGGTGCTGCGTGATTTAAAAAGTAATAAATCCGCCGGACATGATGAGATTAGGACATCGCTTTTGAAAAAATTAAGACATAGTCTTTGCGCCCCGCTGACTGACCTATTTCATCACTTTATATGGCTCAATCAGGTGCCTACACATTTCAAGCAGGGAGTTGTTACGCCTGTATACAAAAGAGGTTTTGAAACAGATAAAGCAAACTACAGACCTATTACTGTTCTACCGAGTATAGCCGGCGTGTTAGAAAAAGTATTACTACTCCAACTAAATACTTTTGTGCAGCCTCGCCTTCCTCTTGATATGTCCGGCTTCCTAAAAGGTCACAGCTGCGAAACTGGACTATTACACATAACAGAATACATGCGGCGCACGATTGACAGTAATAACTTTCTAGGTATATTAGCCCTTGATTTTTCTAATGCGTACGACACTGTGTGCCATAAGTTATTAGTAGCAAAGTTTCGAGCGCTAGGAGCGTGCACAGCTACAACCGCACTTCTTGAGAATTTTCTTATGTCACGTATCCAACTTGTACAAATTGGTACGGAAAAGTCTACTCCTCTGCCGGTACTTACAGGTGTGCCTCAAGGGTCTGCATTATCGCCACTTCTTTTTTATATATACATGATTGATTTCTCCTATCTTCCAAACGTTCAGCCATTGCGTAGATATGCCGACGATACAAACTTGCTTCGGAAACATATTGTGCTAGATGGCCTCTTAAGGTTATTGGAGGATGGTTTTGAACATGTTGCTGTTTGGGCGACTACGAATTTTCTTTCCCTGAATCCGAGCAAAAGTCAATGTCTAATACTCAACCGACAAGGCAATACAATAATTGCTACTCTGCAATTAAGCACAAATATTATTTATTCGTCCACAACACTCAAACTGCTTGGCTTTCTTTTGGGTGCAAAACTAACCCATATTGAACAAGTACACCGGATGTTAAAGAAAGCTTCCTTTAGTTTACTGCTGCTTCGACAACTAAGATCAGTAGTGTGTCGAAAGCAAATGCTTATGCTGTATAAATGCTACACTCGCAGTCACCTAGAATATGGCAGCGCGCTGCTTCTGTGTTTGCAAAAGACACAAGTAGACAGATTGGAACGTTTTCAGAGCTCTGCCCTATGGCAGTTGTTTTGCATAGACTGGAGAATCAACCCGCTACAAGAGCTTAGTATGCAAACCCTACGTGAAAGACAGTGGGCGCACTCGCTTTTGCTGACTCATACGGCACTTCATTTAAAAGAACCAACGTACATTCAACCTTGTACACCAGCACGGGTTCCAGATCTAACTATAGCCAGCGGCAGCCATTGAGACTACTAATGCCCCAGCATCGCTCCCAAGCGATGGCCTTATCCTTTGTCATGCTCACAACCAGAAAATGGAGCAGTATTCCAAGTGCACAGCGAAACGGATCAATGAAAGACTTTCGAAGATATATGCACTTAAATCCTATAGTAATATAATTGACATTTGAAATTATATACTTACACGATATGCTATTATTTGCTATGACCCCCCCCTACGTCAACGCTATGCAAACGAGTGTTTCGCTCATATAGCTTTTGTGACGTTAGGCTAATTAATAGGATATAAACTATCCTAAGCATAATGATAAATATAATAATCCAGTTTTTAATGTACCAAACCCAGTTTCAAATATACCAAACGAAAGCTCATCACCCGCTTAGCATTTTTCGGTTAACTCCTAAGCTTAATTCTAATTATGGAAATAAAATTAATTTTTGGAACCAGTCCATAGTGTTAAATAAAACACACAAAATAACTTAAACTGATTTTAACTTACCATTGTCGTAATCCCCGTGGTGTAGTGGTTAGCATCGAGGAGTATCACTCCTCTGGTTCGAGTCCAGCCGGGGGTCGTTTTTTTCAAATTTTTAACTTGGGTTTTTTTAGAATAACGAAAGTGTTGCATTTCAATCACATACTTGCGTATAGATCTAAGACATTTCTTCATCAGAAATTTTCTCAAATTTTTTTGGGTTGCCGACCCCCAGCGAAGCAGGGGTGGAACCCATTGTATTCATATTCCTGTTTTTGTTGTTTTTTTCCTGTGATCAGAAGTTTGTTACTCGTTTTTCTCTGGAGTTACTAGGGGGATTGGTCCCAAACTTTGGTGGGGGACCCCCCCTATGAGTAGTTGTGCCCCCCACCTTGGTGACCCCCTGACCCCACGGGGTACCGGGTCACGTGACCCCCTAAAAAGATGAAACACAAGGGGGGACCCTTGTGAACTTGAAAAATTTTTTTCAAGGATTTGGATAAAAACTTGTCTCTAGGGGTAATTTGGGCCCCTGAACACGAATCTGGGGTTATTTTCTACCCAGGACCCCCCTACGACCCCCCAAGGTACCCACCCTAGGAGGTGCCCAGAGGTCAAATTTTCTAAATTGGGAGTTTGGTGTCTCCAGAAGTAATTTGGGCCGCTGAACACGAATCTGGTGGTATGTTTTACCCAGGACCCTCCTGGACTCCCCTACGGCCCCCTCAGTGTACCCCCCCTAGGGGGTCCTCAGGGGTCAAATTTTTGAAATTGAAATTTTTGTGTTTTTAGGGGTAATTTGAGCGCCTGAACACTACTCCAAGGTTTATTTTTTCCTAAGACCCTCCTGGACCCTCCTACAGCCCCCTCAGGGTACCCCCCTAGGGGGTCCTCAGAGGTCAAATTTTCGAAATTGAAATTTTAGTATTTTCAGGGGTAATTTTAGCCCCGGGAACACAAATCAAAGGTTTATTTTTTCCTAAGACCCTCCTGGACCCCCTACAGCCCCCTCAGGGCACCCCCCCTAGGGGGCCCTCAGGGGTCAAATTTTCGAAATTGAAATTTTAGTGTTTTTAGGGGTAATTTGAGCAGTTGAACACGAATCCAAGGTTTATTTTTGCCTAGGACCCTCCTGGATCCCCGTACAGGAAAGGGTAAAATTTTTGAAATTGAGATTTTGGGGTTTATGTGGAAAATTAGGGCCTCTGAACATAAATATCGGGGTTTTTACCAAAATATACAATCTTTTGCCTATAATGGAGGGTCCTCTGCTTAAAATATAGGGTCCTCTGCCTAGAGTAGAAGGTCCTCTGCCTAGAATAGAGGATCCTCCGCCTAGAATAGAGAGTCCTTTGCCTAGAATAGAGGGTGTTCCGCCTAGACTAAAGGGTCTTTTATCGAGAATGGATGATTTTCTGCCTAGAACACTAGGTTTTTTGCCTTCGCAGGGTTTTCTGCTCAAAGAAGAGGGTCCTCTACCTAGAATAGAGGGTCCTCTGCTTAGAATAAAGGGTCCTATACCTAAAATAGAGGGTCTTCTGCCTAGAATAGAGGGTCATCTGCCTAAAATAGAGGGTCCCTTACCGGTCGGCAACCCGTTGTGGCCTACTGGCGATTTTTGTCCTTTTTGTGATCCGCGTATTTGCTTCACGTACATAGATTCCTAACATACCCGACGCACTAGACTTGTAAATAATAATAATAATAATATGAAGGGCGCGTGAAAGAATGGAGGAAATCAAGGCATTAAGCAGCAAATTAAAGTCTGACAAAAAATAGTTGCGCCACTTGAGAAAACTAAACATATGATTTCGTTACGATTTTGACTATCAAGAGTACAGCAAGTAGTCACAGAAGTCATGCCACTGAAATAAGTAAGTGCCGCATCAATTTTTTGTCAGACTTTGAAGTAATGAATGAATAAAGGACGAAAGGACTAGATGAATGAATTCTTGTTGAGAATTAAGAAATGAATGAATAACTGAAAATAGTAATAAATGAATTAATACAGCGTTATATTTTGTTCCAAGAATATTAGATCGTTATTCAACATTATATTATGTTGAAATTTGAGATTTTTTGTTTTTTGTCAAAAATAACAGTAATATTACGTTATGTTTTCTATGTAAATAGCATTAACTGATGCCAAAAATATTTGCTATGGGATAATTTTCAAATTGCTTCAAAAAAGAAGTCACAGGCTAATCAGGTTATGAAACAAACAATATTACGTCTACATTTCAATTAAAATTATGCTAAACATAATGGGTGGATTTCATCCCGGAGGTTTAAACCATGGTTTTTCTTAAAACCCGGTCTAAACGAAAAACCCTTTCCATCAAATAAACTTAAGAAAGTTTACTTAAATTTAAATTAAAAAACTATGCCCCTAAACTTAAACTTAAACTTATTCAAAATATACGGGTGAACTTAAACTTAAACAAAATTTCTAGGTGTAAACTTGACCTTAAACTTAAATGGTTTTTGAAAATTTGAACTTAAACTTAAATTATACTTGAATGTCAATTTCTGAGCTTTTTCTTTTGTTGAAACTTTTCGCTAAACTTGAATTATTCTTAAATGACAATGACTGGCTTTTTATCTAGGCACTCTTTTCTTTGTGTTTTCTCTTTTGTTAGATTTTGATTTCAAGTTTACTTCCTAACTGTGAGATTGTGAAAACAGGCTGTGCAGAGAAAAATGGGACGTACCTGCCCTTCTAGTGTCAATTAACACTAAAATTTCTACCCATCCAATTTCATATGGATTTTGGGTTTTGGATTGCAAAATTTAAAAAATTTTCAAAAACTTTAAAATTAAAAATTTTTTCGAAATTTTAAATTTTTTTAAATCAGAGGTCAAGAGGAGTGCATTGGTGCAAAAATTATTCAAATCGGCGCAGTAAATTCCGAATTCCGGACTAGTGGGGGAATAACAAAAAAGACCCCAATATTCTTATTTTACTTTATTGCCCAAAGACTCCCGCTGATAATTGTTGTAAAATTTCCAATAATTATCTGCAACTTGGGAGGTGAAATTTCTATGCATTCAAATTCTTGCAATTGTTTGCTCAGTGAACTTTGACCTTCAACAGGTCTGTTGATGAGTTAATATGCAGGGTGTAAGAATAATTTTGTACTTACACTTTTGTGTGAGGTCTTTGTTTACGTAAAAATAATAAGACGCAAGCTACTATGTTTGCCTACTAAAATAAAGTTTGTGAACTGGTACTACTAGTTTGCGAACCGGCACTATTTAATAATGAGTTGAAAAGTTTGCGAACAGGGCCTAAGTTTGCGAACTGGGCCCAAAAAGTTTGCGAACCGGTACCCAATCGATTCAAAGATCTGATACCGTGCCCTCAGAACTGACTTGCCCTTGGACCTAATAGTTCACGCAGGGCTGCCTCTAGAAGTAATTGCATTTGAAGGCAATCCTCACAGCCTGTCACATCCTGGCAAATCCTCACATTGTCTCAGAATTGCACTACCTGCCCTTGTGAAGCAGGCTCAGTCTCCGGTGACGGATCAAAACACAGTCAAAGCATAGACTTTTGAAAAGAGTTAAACAGGCTGTTGCTTCAACTTAACATGGGCAAGATTGAAGCTAAAAGTTGCATGTATTTAAGACAATAAAATATTCTTACTTATGTAACCTGTAACCTAAATAGCTCTGATCAACACAGTATAATTTTTTTACTTATGTACTTACATAATTTTTCAAAAACCTATCAGGACCGTACATATCAGCAAGAGTACATAATAGGAAGAGTATGACACTCTTCCTATTATGCCTACGGCGTGCGTACGGAATGGGCGCGAAATGCGTTTTGTACGGTTTTGTAGGGGGGGGGGTACCCCCCCTCAACTGAAGGGGGAAGAGGGGGGGGGGGGGGGGGCCCCAAAGATAAAAAAAAGATATCGCGGTGCGGATTGGCGCCCGCCGCTAGGCATAATAGGAAGAGTGTCATACTCTTCCTATTATGTACTCTTGATATCAGGAATAGGAATTAATCAAAAACTATTTTCATAACAGATTATGTCAAAACCTATGACTTTGGATTGCCGCAGAAAAGTGGATTTATCTGTTCTTTACCAGTTATTACGTCACCAGCGCATGATGCTGATGACTTATTCGTGGAATATAGTCTTATCTATAGTCAACTAAAACCATAGCTATCTTTTAAAACGCCCAAAGTTCAACACGAACCCAGACACGTACAAGCGAACTTTAAAATATGTGTGGGTTCTGTGCTGAAGTTTTAGTGCTTTTTGCGTCCTACGTAGCTGTATTATTATTATTATGTGTTATGTTAAGTGAAAGTTTGGTGGTTAGTACTGATTAATAGTGTTTGATTTTTGATAATATGTGGTAGTTGAGGTCAATATGGTTGAACTTGTTTCAACAAAATGGTTTATTTAGTTGTTTTCATTTTTTTTCATTTTTTTCATTTATTCATTTTTCATTCTTTCATAGTTTTTTTAAAAGGTTTCAAAGTACAACATTAAAAGCCTTTTATTAAAAAATAGTTTTAAATGTCTTAAAAATTTATTTTAAAATTTATTGAAAATAAAAAAGTCAAGTATTTTTCATGTGTTGTTGCAATAGTTAAGGTTTGAAATGTACTGATTACTGAAAATTACGAATTTCATGAAGTATTTACTGAAATGACAAAAATGTAGTTAAAAATTCTGTAGTGAAGAACTTATCTACGTGTTTACTAGTCTCACCAAGAATGTTGTCATAAAAACCGTTCATGTTTAAAAAAATAATCAAAAATATATCATTTATTCCCTGTGTTTTAAGGCTCATTTACTTTTTTTATTATCACTGGTACCGGATCTGAGCTAACGGTTTAGACTCTGTTTTCGGTTTCAAACAACTTTCAGTTCAGTTTCGATTCCGAATACTTTTACGTTTCAAATCGACTTTTATGCATTTTTTTAATTTGACTTTTATTTTATTTTTCATATCGACTACATAATACATATGCAGCACTTGCCTCAAATTTGTTTTGGCTGAGGCTAGGCTTAGTTTTTGGCCCAGGCTTAGGCTTAGGCTAAGGCTTATTCTCAAAAGACAAAATGATACCTAGAAGATATATTTTCATGTATCACCGACTGAATAACACAATACTACCCTTGCATTGCAGTTTAAATAGACATTAGGGACCCCACTCACCATCGGTAATGCCCCCCCCCCCCCCTTTGTCGAGTCAGTCAGTCAGTCACAACCACCACCAATTTCAAATCAAGCTGACCGACCGCAAGTGTCCGTTCTACCGTAAGACTTAGGAGGCGGAGCTTGATTGACTACGAACTGTTATCATCAGGGCCCTGTTGCTCAACATTACAAGTCTTACAATTGTAACAATTGTGAAATTTCACAAGCTTCACAATTGTTACAATTGTAAGATTTCACAAGCGTTACAATTGTTACAATTGTAACAATTGCAAAATTGGCCTATAAAGTGTGCATATAAAAATCCAATTGTGAAATAGTTTGGGATTACAATTGTTACAATTGTAACAATTGTAAGTGAAAAATCTCAAATTTCATTAAATTTATGCTTACAATTGTTACAATTGTAACAATTGTGAAAATTTTGGGTTGCGCAGCTACAATTGTTGCAATTGTAACAATTGTAAGTGTCTTGGTGTATAAAACGTACATGATCGGAGCTACAATTGTTACAATTGTGAAGTTTCACAAACGTTTGTGAAAATTTACAAACGTTTGTGAAAACTGAGCGGTCGAAGTTAATGTTGAATTACTCATGATATAGCTTGCTAAAAAACACAAAAACTAGTTCAAATTGTTAACAATAAACTGACAAATCTTTTTATATGAATAAAAAGTTACAATAATAAAGTAATACTTAAAAATATTGTCATTAAAAAAGACTGACGGAAGAAAAAACACTTGTAAAAAATCCTTCACAATTGTTACAAATCTGAATTTACAAAATGTGTCTGCGCAACCCGATTTAGAACTTTTGTTGGAAATGGAACGAAATTTCAAAAATTTTCATAATTGTTACAATTGTAACAATTGTGAAATTTCACAATTGTTACAATTGTAAGTCTTTGCGCAACCGAGTACCACATACAATTGTTACAATTGTAACAATTGTAGGTTTGTGCAATCGGGCCCAGCTGGTATGTTTTAAATGATTTGCCAATCCAAATATGCAATGATAGTTTTCTTTGCGACTACAGAATTCTGAGTATTGCTCAAGTGTAGAGCATAGGGACGTTTGGAGTGTCCCAGTTATAACCTAGGGGAGAAAAACCTTGGTACCCCCATTCTTCGTGTCAAGGTTTCAAGACAACTGCAGCTCTTTTTTTGAAGCATTCCTCAGTTTTTAACTGCTGCTGTCAACGGGAAAAATTATCCTCAAGATTCAATTAATCTCCAGTATTATGTACTCTTTATTTTATGTTAATAATTAATCAAATTACTTCAAGTTTGGTATAGCTATATTTGTTATTTCATTGATAGTGACTACTGATACTATTTTTTTATGTTAAGTATTAAGTATTTTTACATTATATTATTTTTTGTTAAGTATGTATTGAATGGAAGAGGAGGCCCCAATTTAGAAAGAATGAAAGAAATGGAGGCGCCGTTAATCGAACCCGGGACGCCTGCTTCGAAGTCAAGCATGCTACCACTACACCATAGCCCCCGAGTCTCATAGGCCATAATTCTCATTTACAACATATGAAATTTAGTGTTTTATTTCTCTGCTTTTTGTTACCAGCGACCGATTATGGGTAAAGTTTTACGCCAACTGGGACTGCTGTTATGGAAAAACTTCCTACTACAACGGCGACAGTGGGTATGGACCTTGCTAGAAACCCTCATGCCGGCAATTTTCAGTCTCGCTTTGGTGGGAGTATGTCAAACGCGAGTGCCAAGTCAACAACACGAAGAAGTATACCAACCCTTTCCCGTCACTGGCAGCCTAAAATGGGATGGAATCGTCATGCGGGAACCGATATTTTCGTTAAATAACTGTTTTATGCCAAATAAACTGGCATATTCCCCAAGTACTCCGCTTACGGATGGAATAATGTCGGTGGTGGCAAAAACGTTTGGATGTTTTCCCGTGGTTTTTTCTCCACAAAAACCTCCACCGATGATTTGTAGCAATTTTTCGGGTAGGTACAGTGCTGAGCAAATAAACAAACTAAGTCTCCGAAGACTGCGTTTAGGTATTTCACCCAAAATTTTCGAGTCTTATAAGGTTTGAGTCATAATAAATTAAATTTTAATAACAAAACTTTCTTTCTGAATAAATTTCAAAACAAAATAACGAAACGAAATGCAAACTTTCTGTATCAGTACACGACGTTGGGTCTCATAAGACCCAAAATAATTGCCTCTCCAAAACCAGACCGTCTCATTTTATAAAACGTCTCATTTTATAAAATAGCGTCTCATTTTATCAAATATTAATCCCTTAATTACCTTCGCGTCAGCTAGTACACGAGGCTGAAGCAGTGTTTTGTAACAATTAGCATGCTTATTTTCGACGCACTTGAAAGTTTCAATTTTTGTCACTGTAGTTTATATCTAAGGGCCTTATTCAAAATTGGATTTAACGCATTGGATTTAAATTAATTTTGCTGATAGCGCAGCACAAAATAAAAATAGCCGGCTGAAATTTTGCCCTACATGGCTCACATCCATTACCTCGGTGTGTACAAAGTTTCAATAAGTTACGTTTAACTGACGCTGCGTTACTGACAAAATAAAGTTAATTCTAATCCGATAAATCCAATTTTTGGTAAGACCCTAAGGCGCTGTTTAATGTCACTATTATTTAAAACATTACGCCAACAGGTTTCACTAAAGTGAGATATGAATTTGAGATGTGAGATTCATTTTTCAATTTTTTAGACTTCAAAGGATTTGACAGCGAGGCCAAAATGATGTCTTGGCTGACGTCATATTTCACCAATCGAAGTGGTATCACTCTTCAGAGCAATTGCTCAAATTTCAACGACTTTTTCGGTATTGTTTGGGCTTTAGAGTTTTTAGACCTTTTAAACTTCAGTTATTTGGATTTTAGTTTTTAGAGTTTAGTTTTTAGCCTTTTTAGAGTCTCGTCTAGGTTGGTAAGCGAAAAATATTTCATTTTGCTGTCTTTTAGAATTGCTTATAAAAAACGACTAGGACAAAAAAGTGTAGGTATGAGTTCACCCAAAAAATATTAATGTGACGCTGTTAGGTATGTAGAAAAAATAAGCTTTACTGGCATAAATTACATGCTTCTGGAGTCTGTTGGTGACTTGCACAAACCTTTATTTAAATTTCCATAGTCGCAAAATTTGTACATGTCTGCAACACTTTGCCAACTCGAAATATATAAAAGATAATGAACAAGCCAATCAAAATTCAGCGTTTATACCAACAATCCAATCATATTTGATATTTTTCTGTCTCTGGCTCCGTTATTTAATCCGGTTTTTAGGTGGCGTTGCCTTCGACCCTTCGTTTGCACGCAATGAAAGCAATGTTGCCAAGTACGCCCTTCGGCTGAGCAACACAGCACGCAACCCGACCCAAAGCGACAGCAACAACTTTGTGTTCAACTTCGATTCCTCGTGGGACACAAACAGACAGTATTCCTTCGCCCCGGGCCAAGGGCCGAGAGAAGAGTTTAAGTTCTACGGCGGGAGACCAGGTGACCAATCCTTAATCAACACTTTGATCTGATATACTATTTGGGGTCGATTCATGCTTACAGCTGACAGTCGTATGTCCGTTCAGCCGGCAAAATTACAAAATTATCACACAACAATCTGATCATATACACAATTGGTGGCGGGGTCATTTTGTAATTTTGCTGGCTGAACGGACACACGGCTATAAGTATGAATCGTCCCGTAAGGCCTATCCACACGAGGGCGCATGAGTGGGCGCATTGCAGCAATAGGATATTCACAGAGCCTGCTGCATTATTTCACCACAATGCAGTAGGCAGTGTGCGTGTGCGCCCGCTCATGCGCCCGTTCATGCCCTGGCGTCGGCCATGGCGTACGCCATGCAATGCGCCATGCAATGTGCCATGGCGTTTTAGAGTGCTGTCTTTTGTCACATAGTTGAGAATAAACAATGTTAGAATATTAGCATAACTAATAACATAGCATACATGTATGTTGAATTGACAACTAAAGAAAACGAAAACGAAAATAAAAACTAAAATGAAGGAAAACGAAAAAAAGGAAAACGAAAAAGAGTACGAAAGAAATGTCAACTGAAAAAAGAGCGTAGCTGTAGTTAACCATACGCATGTTGCAACCATACGCATGTTGCATGGTTCATGAAAGAGTTCAAACTAAACTAAAGCAGCTGAGTTAGGTATAACGTGTTAAGTTCGCTATACATTCTTAAACTACCGACTATTCTAAACCAAATCCGTTTAATCCAGTAACAATAATAAAAACTGAGGTTTTAGAGATTAGTAAACACAATCGGTGGACTGCACCAAATCGGATTAACTAAAATGCACTCAAATAGATTTAGTTCAATTTAGCTAAATTGCAACTAAACCTCAGATGTTAACTAAATCTTAAGCTCAAACTGCTTTGGTGCAGCCGGTTTAAGAAATTTAAGCCTGAGCTTAATCGGTCTAAGCTAATCATCAGTTAATCCGATTTGGTGCAGTCCACCGAATGTCTAGTGTCTACGTCTTTCTTTTCAGGTTACTGGAAAGAGGGTTTCCTGACAGTTCAGCGTGCAGTGGATATTTCTATTATCTCTGTGCTCAGCAAAGGTTCAGTTCAGCCTGAACTAGTTGCGCTTCAACGATTCGCCTACCCGGCATTTCTCCGTAACCCCTTTGTATTAGTCATTCGAAATTATCTTCCATCTGTTTTGTTGGTCAGCTTCTGCCTCAGTGTACTGTACATCACTCGCAGTGTGGTGCTGGAAAAAGAATATAAGCTGAAAGTTAGTATTGTTTGTACATTGGTTGCAGTTTAATATTAGCAAGAGTACATAATGGGAAGAGTATGACACGAGTTTGAGTATTGAAATTTATCTGGTTAGTAAATATTTCATACCGGAACAAATGAGTTTTTTTAGTCCGACTACTTTATTTAAAAAAACTTTCTTGAAAAGCCGCTAATTTTAGTCAGACTAAACGGACTTAATACGGTCGTTAGTGTTAAGTCAGCTTTAAAAACACCGGCCGGCCAGCCATATTCGACCGATCGACAAAAATAGGCGTTCGGCAGGATAAGTTAAGCTGAAATTACACTCTGTATTTGGATGAATTGGTTTTGTCTTAAGATTTTCGGCTGAACTTCTACGCCGCTGAAATTTTCCCTACCCCTGTCCTTGTGACATGTGTCCTTAAGGACAAGTGAACCCAAGCTTAAATGTACCCCTATTTTTCAGGGTTACATGCGTATAATGGGGCTAACAAGTTGGATCCATTGGGCTGCGTATTTTATCAGCAACGGTATTCTACTGGTGATTGTCTCAGCAGTGATAACACTTTGTCTCTGCGTGCCGTTTGGCGGAAACGCGGTGGTTCGAGAAACACATCCCGCCATTATTTTTATATTTATTTTGCTCTATGCTTTAGCCGCGTTGTCTTTTGCCTTCATGGTGGCTTCGTTTTTCAATCGAGGTACTAACAATATACTAATGATATATACATTATCTAATCTAGGTTTATAATGTTTCAGTATATAATGTCTTTTGATTAGAAGTTTTTTTAAAATCAGTTAATTAATTGATTTTTGATTTATAGTTTTAGTTATTTTTATTATTTATATATTTTTATAGGCAAACTTTTACAACAATTTTAACGCTTGGTTTTCCAGTAAAAATCAGAATTTACATATGTAGTATGACCTCACTTAAAACTTGTCATTCATTCCAAATCTTCGAACCACGGTTTAGCATCCGTATGTTTTTTTTTTTATTTCAGGCAACGTTGCTGCCGGCGTAGCCTTTTTTGGCTGGTTCATTCTATACGTGCCGTACATGTTTTTGAACGTACGCTACAGCACCCTCAGTCGTCATGGCAAATTGGGCTCGTGTATTTTTATCAACAGTGCAATGTCGTTCGGCATCGCAATTCTCAGCACTTTCGAAGAAGCTGGTTGGTCACAGTCTAAAGTCTGACTAAAAATTGCTGAACCCTGAGACAAAACAGGTGGCGTCATTTTTGTGACTACTCGTTGTACTCTTGATGCCCACAATTCGTTCTTTTTGTAACGAAATCGCGTGTCTCGTTTTCTCTCAGGGCCCAGCAATTTTTGGTCATATTCTTAGTTCTCATTAGATTTTGCAAAATAGTTATTGCTAGTACTGGCTATAAAACTAAGTATAAATTGCCATATCAAGTATTAATTTTAACCATGTTCCGCTAGGGACCAATGTTTGTAAATCTACCAACTCAACTGTTAGAGTCGCTGTTAGGTAAACTATGATTTGAATCCGCCCAATGCATCTTAGATGTTGCCTCTATCTCAAGAAACTTATTGTCAGACTAAATACTCAATGTGTAGTTTACCAAGACTAGTTGGTGTCTGACCTCCATTTTGAGAATCAACATATAAAGTATATTTGAGTTTATTGAAAAACACTATTCTAAGGGTCGATTCATACTTACAGCCGTATGTCCGTTCAGCCGGACAAGCTTACAAAAGCATCAAACCACTCATAATAAAACATTAACCCAAATGGCGCCATTGTTTTACAGAAACTGGACTTCAATGGTCAGCTATCGACAAGCCAGCCACTCCGGATGACAATCTGACCATGATTGACATTTGGGGGATGCTGCTATTGGACAGTTTGATTTGTCTGCTGGTCACGTGGTACGCAGATCACGTGATACCCAATGGAGAGGGCGGGGCGCACAAATGGTACTTTTTGTTTACTGTAAGTGCCATCAACTTTAATGCGCATAAATACCCTGTGTTTTATTGAAAATCAATCCTATAGAAACTGATTGATTATTTTACTTTTTACGCGGCGACCTCAGCCGCCGCGTATATACTATAGTGCAGCTGTGTGCAGCAAGAGCACACAAATGCAATTATTCCTGTGTTAATTTGCTGGCAGGTCAGCAAATAACACAGTTTGTGTGGGCGTGTGTAATGCTGCACGTACGTACACACCCAACCTTACCTATCTTTTGCCAGCGACGTCCTGCTCTCGTTTGCGTAGACAGTAAAAGTAGATTTACATACAGTAAGTTTAAAGCAAAAGGACAGAACCTGTCGCAACACTGTTCCGTAGACTGCTCATTAGCGCGTTGAAAACATGATATTTTGAAGCACAATTGACATGCAGTCGTGCAGTTGCACGGCGATGGAGTAGGGTCGCTTTTCCGCTGTAACAGAACAGCGTGAGCGGGTGACTTAACCGTCATCAGCAGCTGGCTTACGCGCAATGAACGCCACCGTGTGAGTCGTTTAGGTGTTGTGAACTAAGCATACTGTAAATTGTGATGTAACAAATAAGGTTGCAAAACTTATAATTATGAAACATTTGATATGTTTTTAAAGTGACTCACTGACTCATTACGTACGACCTTTTGTACCACAATGATCCGTTTTACATACAAATTTTAAAGTTGGCCATAGTGATCATTTTATAACTGGCGTTCTGTACCTATTTGTCCGATGGGAACTTTTTTGACTATCACTGTTAGCCAGAAAATAAGCTTAAGATTGATAGTTAGTTTGTCGTGACATGATATGCTGGCTTTAAAAAATTTTAAGTGCCGCGTTTTATATTCGAAGAATATCCTCAGCACTGCAAGAACGTCACAACGAAATCTATCAAAAATTAGTGTAACTTTACTCGCAAAACGTGCTTGTTGAGAATATGTACTGAACTTTGAATGTGTTTTTGCTTTGTTATGTTTGTAAAAAGCATTTCATTCATCTGCGTGTCTTTAGTTTGCACACGTTTTTTGCTCCCATGCGCTGCGTATATACTATATTCATTTTCTCAGCTATCTGCATTATTCAGATAAGTTGCATTTTCCGTCTTAGCATTGGAAGGCGAGGTACCTCGATGTTTCACAAGATCTTCACAGGGCTTTTTTCAAAGTTGGTATTGTTTTTAACTCTTGAATATAACTCTGTTTAGTCTCATTATTGGTGCCCAGATTTGAAGCAACGAAACGCGAACGCTCATCAACCCGTCATTCGCTCTCACTCTGTTTATGACCCAACCAAATTTGAAGCTGAACCAAAGGACTCAGAACCAGAAATCGAAATATCACATTTGCACAAAGTAGGCTTTTAAAGTAACTTTTCGCGGGATACTTTGAACGATTTTTTTCGTATATAATATCACAATCTCGATAATTAAGATTGTCTTTCTTTACAGCATTGCTTTAAGAAATAAATTTATTTTTTTTTCATACATTGCTGAGTTATATTAAGTCTATTTGCCGCCAAAACTGTTAAAAAATAGCAAACATAAAAGAAAACAAAACTAAAACATGGGTTTTTACTAAACTAAATTCGCATTAAAGTTTATTTATTACTTTTTAGGTTACACCTCAGGTCAGGTATAGTGTCATCGTCTTCCCATTATGCCATTACTCTTTATTATATATACATTCTTGTTGTAATATTGTTATATAATTATAGATCTTTGGTCGCGGTTCAAATCGGAAGCATGCAGTCGACAATGTGAGCCTAAGAATGTACGGTGGACAAATCACAGCTTTGCTGGGACACAACGGGGCTGGAAAAACAACCACAATGTCTATTCTCACTGGTAATGTCATGCGATTGAGTTGTTACAA
The DNA here is from genome assembly GCA_030248245.1 of Trissonchulus sp. WLG1_4. Taxonomy (NCBI): domain Eukaryota; kingdom Metazoa; phylum Nematoda; class Enoplea; order Enoplida; family Ironidae; genus Trissonchulus; species Trissonchulus sp. WLG1_4. Next base: position 63,677 of record JASANF010020656.1, on the reverse strand, counting down.
TTTTAATTTTCCATTCCACAATTTAGTGCATTGTAATACGTAATAGCACATAAGAATCTGTTTGTTAACATAAATTTGTTGAAAACTTAAATCAATATATGCTTGTTGTTCCCAATACAAATTTGTTATTGGTCACAGAAATAACAATAAAAAAAGCTGTACATTTTACAATAACGTTGAAACATTGCACAATCTTTGCAATTCTGTCATAATTCTAAATCTTATATTATCTAAATCTATAATCCTTAATTATTTTTATGCGATGTCTTAAAAGGTTTCATAACCGTTCCTACATATCTCATAAGTTCTCCCATAAAACCGCCATATAAAATTATATGCTCTCGCTGAAAAACGCTCTCCTTTGTTGCCAGGTGCGTTAAGTCCAAGCAGTGGCAGCGTGCGTGTGGCGGGATACGACGTTGCCACCGACATCGCCAACATTCGCCAGGTCATGGGATACTGCCCGCAATACAACACTCTGTTCAATCAACTAACTTGCTTGGAACACCTACAACTGTTTTGTAAAGTAATAATACCGTTTTTGGGACTTTTGTATATAAGGGTAGATTCAAATGATCTGATACAGTATTGGTGGCGTGATTATTTCGTAATTTTGCAGGCTGAATGAACTCACGGCTGTAAGTATGAATCGACCGTTGATTTTTAAAATTGTTGTAAATGAGAATTAGGGCCTATGAGACTCGGGGGTTGTGGTGTAGTGGTTAGCATGCTTGACTTCGAAGCAAGCGGGCCGGGTTCGATTCCCGGCGCCTCCATTTCTTTCTTCTTTCTAAATTTGGGCCTCCTCTTTCTATCTAACAAAATAATAGTCATTGGTGTGATTTTGAATAGTACACTGAGATGTAACAGTGGGTGCGAGTTTTAGTTTGCATAGCTACATCCGGTTAGTCTCACTAAAAGTAGTGCGCTGAGAATTAAGTGAAAATTAAGATAGATAATTTTTAGTGTTTTGGAATTTTAAGTTTGATTTTACAAAAAAACATCGCTAAATGCACGCTATGGTTCTAGGACGTATACTTCGTTATTGCACTGTTTTTCAAAGGTTTGGCATAACAGTAACAATACCTTATAAATGAATTTTAAATGTTTTTATAAAATTTTATTTTTTAGCTAAAGGGTCGTTCATGGGACGTGACTGAAGCCGAGAAACTTTTGACACAACTGCAGCTGGATTCCAAACGAGATGTCTTCTCGTCAAAACTATCCGGCGGCATGAAACGAAAGCTGAGCATGGCTATTGCGCTGATTGGCGGATCAGAGGTGATTTTTTGAATTTAGAAACGATAAATAAATTAACAGTTTATTATTGAGCCAATAGTTGGCAATAATTGTATCGAAATGTAAAGTTGAACGCAAAAAACTGAAATTCAAGAAAAAATGAAAAGGAAATTCAAAAAATGAAGAAATGTAAGGAAAACTGTAACGTGAAAAACCAAATTTTGCAATTAAAAACAGTGAAAAACAGCGGTTTTGGAAAATTACATGCTGACAAATATTGTGAGAGCAAAATTAGTTGTTTCACCATGAGTTTATCTGTAGAAACTGCAATGTTTCTCACAAATAACCTGGTCGTGTCACTTACAAAAAGAAAACGAAAAAATAGCGAATCAAAAAAAGCGTAGCTGTATATTATTTATGTTTCAGGTAGTGCTAATGGACGAGCCAACCAGCGGTATGGACCCCTCGGCCCGACAGGACACGTGGCGCTTGCTGCAGGCCGAGAAGGCGGACCGCACTCTGATCCTGACCACGCATTTCATGGAAGAAGCCGATCTTTTGGGAGATCGAATCGCAATCATGGCCAAAGGACGCGTTCAGTGTTGCGGCAGTCCGCTGTTCCTGAAAAATAGATATGGTGAATGGCAGTGGCTTGCACTGAAGTCTGACCAAAAAATGCTGAACACTGAGACAAAACAAAACGTGTGATTTCATTACAAAAAGAACACATTTAATCCTTCTAGAGTACAGCAAATACCTGCTAAAATCACGCCATCTGTTTTCTTTTAGTGTTTGACCTTTTTTGGTCTATCTGTGAAAAATAATAGCTCATCATGTGTACGAATACATAGCTGGAAAGTAGTATCAGGGGGTTAGCTGGACGTGTAGTTTATATGTCATAAAATCACTCCACCAACTACACTAGCTGTCTTTTGTTTGTGGTCTGTGATGAAAGTTAAAAAGTTAAATACAGTTTTACTATTACTTGTACTTACATCATGTAATGTAATTGTCTGGGTTGTCGAACTCTGATTAGTTGTAGTTGTATATACGACATACTAGTACTGTTGTTGCCATTCAGTACATTAAAGCCGCTAGATATCTAAAGTCTTAACAGTCTGTTTTTACAGGAGCTGGTTATCACGTGAACGTCGTTTTTGATGGCGAACCCGGCAAAGAGGGGGGCGTCAATGCTGTGATGAATGTAGTCCGCGACCACTGTCCCGATGCCAGTATCGATTCTTCCATTGGCACTGAGTGCAGCATTATGCTGCCGTTCCAGGACAGACACAAGTATGGCTGATGTCTCGCTTGTGGCTGTTGTACATACAATGGGACAAATGTTAATGTTAATGCGACATGTATATACGTATGTCAGTCTGATAATTCGAAAGGCTGCCTGCGCAATTATGGGAAGTAAGCAAATGAGTTTTGTCAGCGGTACAGTAAATTGTTACGTATGTGCGCAAGATATTCTGGTCAGTAAATCTGTACTGTCAAGCCGCTTCTATTAGCTGTGGACAAATCTGATTGGCTGAATCCTTATATCTTATTTCTTATTTCTTAATTCTGTGGTTTGAATCTTTTGCCAAATGCATAAAAAACTTTATGATGCATAGCACATACACATAGGTCAACCAATATATTTTTAAAATGATATACCATTTGTAACATAAATGCAGACATGCGCTTATTGTATAACGAGTGCGTCATAAAAGGTGACTATTAGACTCTTCCCATTAGCCAGCTTGGCAGCATGGTAGATGCGTTGCACATTGTCGGCATTAAACCGACAAAACAAACCGGTCCAGACGTTGTAGCAATTTTTCTGCTCATTTTTGAAGCATTTTACAGCAATCTGGGGTTATTTTGGGTTTTCGGGCAACTTTTTTTCAACACCAAATAGGGGGGTTTCTCCCGGTGGGTCAAATTGGAAGGGGGGCTTAGGCCGTTCATTTTGTTCGGTTCACAAACAGTTTTAGTAAAAGACCTTGGGGCTTCGGCCGACTTTTATAGAGTTGAGCTTTTAGGAAACTTTAGGCTGTTTATTATGTACTGACTGTTGCTATGATATTCGTGCTGCAGATTCGAAAAGTTGTTTGCGGATATGGAAAATCAGCAGAACAGCCTGGGTATTGGGTCGTTTGGTATATCGCTGACAACCATGGAAGAAGTGTTCCTCAGGTATAGTCAGTCGTATTCTCGACAAATATGACCATTGTAAAACATTGCTTTTGTAGTTCAAACTATAAATCCGTTACTCGCATAAAAAACTTACCCACAAATGATTAGGTAAGAAAAGGCAATTATCGCCGTCTAACTAAACGACTTGAAATCATGTCTTAAAATGTCAATCAAAAATTTCTAAACTTCCGTACGTTATAAGCCGAGTTGTCTATTTTTTATAATATATTAATCTTAATAAACGAAGAAGTAACGAGTTAAAATATTCACTATATAAATCTACAATATTGAACCTATAACTGAGTCACTGAATCCATCAATAGTAGACAGTTTTGCCTTATTTGTATGTTTATTTATTTGTTTTGTTATTGTTTTATTGTTTTATAGGGTCAGTCAAGTGGGACCCGACGATCAAACCACGGTGTTTCCCTCAACCACCCTGACTTCTTCCTCAGCAGCTTCTGTTGCCAGCGACATTGGTTCAGCGGAGAGCAGCATTAACGCTGACGAACAACGTGAGGGCAAATCTTTTTGTCACAAATTCTAAAACGCGTTCAGTAATTACTGCATTACCTCGAATGATTGCATTACCTGGTCGTAACATTTGACTTTTGCACTAAATGAAAAACCCTCTGGGCATTTTTTGGTGTAGTTTCAAAAAAAATTTTTTTAATTCATAGTCTATCTAGCTGTGTTCAAAAAACAGGACACTGCAATTATGGAACTACAACCTTAAAATTAGGGGGGTTGCACCGATTAAGTACACTATTTTTCCACTTGGTCAAAATTCTTAGTTTTTTTCCGAAATTTTGCTCCAAATTCGCAAATACGTATCACATAAGCATAATCGACATGTCAAATAAAAGAGCTGCTTTCAGTGCACCTATTTCTCAACCTGGATATTTGAAGTTTTGAAAATATACGACATTTTTATTTGAACAAAGTGAACAGGTTACACTTTTTGCAAATAAGACTAAATAAGGGACAGCTGGTTCCAAACAAGGGACAAAGCATACCAATTAAGGGACAGCAAATATGAAACTGAATAAGGGACGAAATGAGACAATTTAGTTCTAGAAAACAAACATATTAGCTGGGCAAAGTATTAAAAACTTTATCCTGATTAAAACCAAAGTAGCTAGCTAGCGGCGTAGTCTAAACACATTCCTAAACTAGCACTTGACTAAACGGATTTACCAACATAAGCGTTAGCGCATGCATGTAACGGAGTCAAAAGTTTGCGGGACTTCTCCGGTTAAATTTTGGGGACCCTCCTCCGCTGATCGACCAAAAATATCCTAAATTTTGCCATTTGTAAAATTTTCCCAAGAAAGGGCCAATTTTTTGAAGTTTTGTGAAAATTTTGGGGACCCTGCCCCCCGGCCCCTCGATTTGGGGGGGTGCCCCCCATCGCCGCCCGCCCGCCCTCATACATGTATTCAATAGCGTACATAGTCTTTTTGTCTGACTGAAAAGCGGCACACTAAAAGTTAATTAAGTCCACGTAATCTAGAGAATTTGGAATGACATTTTTAAGCATAATTTTTATACTGTTTTGTTGGATTAAAATTAATTGTAAAAGTAAAAGCTTGAAACAATTGTTTATCATGAGCCTTATGCACAGGGGTGGACGCGGGTCGTGGGTACCCGCCGGTACCCGCGGGTTGGGTCGGACGATTTTAGCCGTAGGTCGACCCGCGGGTTACCCACTTCAGGCTGCGCGGGTCGAAAAAATGTTTTCTGACCCGCGGAAACTGGAACCTGAAGAAATTGTCGACAAGGGTCCCCCCTTGGTTTTTATAGCCCGGCCAAAAAAAATTCGGATACGTCTCCAGTAGACAAAATTTTGTCTAAAATTTTAAAAAATTCTAAAATTTTTTTTCTGGGGGCGCCTGCAAACTCTGTGGCTTACTATTCTTTGTTATTAACTTTCATGAAAGCCTATATAGGCTTGTCTACTAGAGTACATTATGCAAATGAGACAAATGCGTGTGTGTGGGTCTTTATTATTCTGGTCTTTATTATTCTTCTGAAAAATGGGATTAGCCTTTAAGCTCTGCCCGTATCCTAAAAAACTATTGACAAACGGTAATGCTGCAGAGATTACTAGGATACTATTTGCCGAATCTACATCTGCATTTTTTTGCCGCCAGAAAGGCCCCGCTCTCAATGGGCAGATCGGCCAATATTTATCTCCTGGATACAGTCGCGAATACCAACTTGCATATTGGGTAATGTAGCCTGGATACGTTAACCAGGTGTTTGCTGTTATGGATGCTAACATACCTGAGACAAAGCTTACAGCTTCTTTTGGTTCCGGATGATCGCTGATGCGCTCAAATCATTTTGCGGATCGGATTAATTCTGAAAAACAGTAAACTGTAGTTCCAATTGGGGTGGTTGGGGGGGGGTGGGTACAACGGGTGACTACAGGAGTAGCAGCAAAGTAGACTACTGACCTGTGGGCGAGACTAGACGTAACTGATTATCGTTATACGTATTATTCTTGCAAATGAGACCCATCTCATTTGCATATTCGCATTTTATTTCATTTGCATTAATTTTCTTATTTCTCCGTTTCTCTACGCAATAAGTTTCCATTATGCTGTATTTACTTGTGTAATATACTGTCTGATATGAAGTTCCCACCTTTTGTTTTTATTTCACCTGTCGGAAAATTTTTTGATTACGTCTCCAGTTGACCAAATTTGTCTGAAAATTCAAAAAACCTCCTTTTTTTCTGACGGCTGCCGCCCCTAGACCCCCGCAAGAGTTAGTTTGGTTAATTTAAATGACCAAATTTACATTTTGTTATGTAAGCCACTTCGCCAATAAGTGTAAAAATATTTGGATTCTGGGGGCTGAGGCGCTCAGACCCCGCAATAGTGAGTTTAAACAAGTGAGCAAAAAAGTGGAGAAGGTGCGACCTCCCTTTTCAAAATCCTGGCTACACGCTTGTGTATAATGTACATTATGGTTATAAAGTGGTGGGTCAAAGTGGGTCGCGGGTCGGGTTTTACGGCGCGGGTTGGGTCGCGGGTTACCCACCAGTCTAGAGCCGCGGGTTGGGTTGGGTCGCGGGTCAAAAATTTCGACCCGCGTCCACCCCTGCTTATGCATGCACGCCTAGTTAGGCATGCCTAATGAAGTATTATAATGAAAATGCCTTCTAGCCAAGGGTTAGACGGCAGTTTTCAACTAAATCTTAGGCGCCAACTGTGCTAATTTTTATTGCAGCACCAAATTCAAACCGGTTTAAAGATTGTAAGTCTAAGCTAATTCGGTTTAAGCTAATCGGTTACAGTTGAAGTAAGGCTCAGGCGTCCATTTCATTTAAGATTAAAGTAGGCCGAAATGTCAATGTCTTCTATGTCACTTCTTTTAAACCTATGTACTATATAAATTGAAGTTGAAGTTAGGTTATTTTACTTCAAGTTGAAATTAGAGATAAAGTAAGACCTCTAAATTTTTGCAGTTGAAGTTAAAGTAAAACCTCCAACTTTTTTAATTTCAGTTAAAGCTAAAGTTGAACTGAACTTTTTTGCACCAAGTACCCTACTATACTTTGCGGTCAGCACCTTAAAGTAATCATTGTAACACCTTTTTTACTAAAATTGCTGAAAGTCTAACATTTGGTCAAGTTGACCGCTACAGCATTTTGCTTGGGGTGCCAAAGTGAAACAGTACATACAAATTGAACCATAAAATGTTAAATGATACCTCTACGCCTATACACTACGTTGCAAAAACAATTTTGCTCCAGTGATTATCCAATAAAACATAGGTCGAATTCAGGGAAAATTATCTTTTCAAGGGAGTCATCACACCAGTTCAGTACAGGTACGTACAGTACAGTAAAATTTATACACCAGTTCTGACCAGTGGCCTGTGGCCATCAGGTAAATCTGATAGCAAGTCTAATAGTTTAGCACGCTGCAATGCACAGTATGTGGATTTATATTCGGATACAAGACAACAGATTTCCATCTATAACCGTTTTGGCCAGGGGTTGACGCGGGTCGTGGGTACACGCGGGTTGGGTTGCGTCAAAAAATTTGAGCCGTGGGTCGACCAGCGGGTTTCCACTTCAGGCTGCGTGGGTCAACAAAATTTTTTTCGACCCGCGAAACCTAAAAAATCACTCGGTATTCAATTTACAGAAACAGTACCGTGTAATATTACCATTCGTTTAAGGTACATATGTAGCAATGCAAACGATTTAGGTACAGATGTGCACTTTGCAAATGGAAATTATACATGGGCTACAGCAAAAAAACAATTAATTATCAGGTTGGTTTTGTCTATGAAGTGGTGGGTCTAAGTGGGTCGCGGGTCGGGTTTTATGGCGCGGGTTGGGTCGCGGGTTACCCACGAGGGTCTAGCCGCGGGTTGGATTGGGTCGTGGGTTCTGACCCGCGTCTACCCCTGGTTTTGGCTGCACTGCCCGTATATTTCTTATATATACAGTAATAATACACACAGGTGTTGACCATTTATCACTTTTTTGCGTAAACTTGATGAATTTTCGTCAATATATAAGTTATATTTACCATGCGTAATAATGCTATGAGCCATTATGTATACTAATTGAAACAACTAAAACGGCAACTGTCCCTTATTTAGTTTAATCAAAGCTGTCCCTTATTTGGTATAAGCTGTCCCTTAATAGGCGACAGCTGTCCCTAAATTGGTGCATTTTGAAAATTTTAGCCCCCAAGTCGTAAAACCTTCGTAAAAATTTTAAATCAACGTGAAACTAAAAAAACTAAATGCCAAAAGGTAGCTTACTGAATAGGCTTCAAAGTGATATAAAAATTATAGCGATTAACCAAAAATTTTACTTGCGCCACTGAAAAATAAATCCATTTTGAAATCCTTGAAACACGGATTCTTGACTACACAACTGGACGAGCTTGTAATCTCTTGCACCGCCACCCATAAAAAACTGATATTACAAATCGAAGTTTGCAGCAACATAGATAATTGGATGGGCTATCAGGTGATGCCTCTCATGTGACACAATTTGACCAATTTAGTCTGCGCCATGCAAAACAAGAATATCTGTCCCTTATTTGGGATTGTCCCTTAATCGGTGCAACCCCCTTACATGCTTGAATACTTACTTATAGGACACGTTCTACACATTAACCACTAATACCAAGAATTGTTACATAATAGTGACTCACTTTTCTATAGTGAGATATTATTATGTACTCTTGCTTGTACTTTTTCTATTGCAGAATTTAACTTTGGCACGTTGAAACGCAACAGCGGTCTCAGCAAGTGCGTTCAACAATTCTGGGCCATGCTAGTAAAACGAGCCCGCCATTCAATGCGACACTATTGGTTGCTGCTGGCTCAAATCATTGTTCCAAGTTTCTGTGTCCTGCTAGCGCTTGTGGTCAACAAAACCTTGCCAGGCCCCTCCAAGATGGAACCCTTAAACCTGGACATTACCAACCTAAACAACCCCATAGTCATGACCGTTCAAAATTCGACCCACGAACCCAGCAACCTAGCACCAGTCTACGAGAAAATGTTGAGGGATAAAGGCGTTAAAGTTGAACCAATAGAATCTAGTCGAGACTTTTGGACTTTTCTGAATCAAAGACGCGCTAAAATTGGTCCTGATCGGTTTGACAGAGAATATGTCATAGCGGCGGGTTTCGATGGACCCCATGGGTTGGACTGGAACGTCTCAGATGTGCTATTACAGCGAACGATGCTCACAGGACTGTTCAATAACCAACCACTACACTCGCCAGCAATCACTTTGCATGCTCTTGATGATGCTATGTTGCGGCTGGCCACAAAAAACCGCTATTCGTGAGTTGTTTGTGGTTTTTTTGAAGGAATAAAAAAATGGAGGCGCCGGAACTAGAAGCCGGGCCGCTCGCGTCGACGTCGAGAATGCTAACCACTACACCACAGCCTTTAAGCCCTATTTATCATTAAGAACAGATTTATTGCTTTGGGGTCGGTTGCGGTGCTTCGTAACAGTTATATTCGCGCGACTGTAAAACTTGTTCAGTAAAATGTTAGAAATTGTTCTTTCGATATTTTAAAAATCTACCAACAGGCAAATTATTTTGCCAAGTTTCAGCAAAATTGGTGCAGCATATAGTTTGCAATAATGTCTCAAAGTCGGAAAAATGACGAAAAAAAAACCTATTCACATTCCATTTTTTAGTCACATTTATCAATTTTTCGGTTTAGTTTTTTTACATAGGCTAATAGCACATATGTTGTAGTTTATGCACACAAAATTTAGTGCAGATTGCTGTAGCGGCTGTGGAGTAATACTAGTTTGAACTGTAAAGGTGTACTTAAACTGTAAAATAATAACAGCAATAATGATAAATAATTGTGGAAAATCTAGAGGCTTATTTTCAAATCAGAAGAAAAACGAACTTTCAATTTTCTTTTTTCTTATTTGTCGCAAAAAATTGTGCGTCCACACATGATGTGTACTTCACAAGCTGGCCAATCTGATATCTGGCTTGATTTTTCGAACTTTTATGTCCCTATTGTGTGATGTCTGGCTTACTAATGACGATTGGTCCAAGATATTTGTCCATATTGATAGTGTGATGTCTGGCAGTAATTATTTGATACCATACAGCGTTGGACTAGCTGCTCATTGCATGTACTACTTCAAAACAAAAAGTTCTATTTTCACAGCCTATGAGCAAAACTGCTTTCGCGACACTACCCCATTAAAAGCGCAAATTTATGTAGAAAAGCGTTGTCACAAATAATCTATTTTCTTACGTATGTAGGTATTGTTAATATCTATAAGAAATAACATATTGTTCAGTAGCAGATAATTTATTTTTATCGTCTGTCTATAAGTCTCCTATAAGAGTGAGACACTATTATGTACTCTTGCTATCGCACAATAAAATGCTTTTAATTGTCACTAAGAATAGTCACTCATCAGTCTTCAATTCATAATGACTATTTCAGCCTGGCGGTATCCAATCATCCTCTGCCGCCCACTAGTGCGGACAAACTTCGCGACTGGCTAGCATCAGGAATACAGGAATTCCAAATTGCCTTTTCCTTGGTATTCGGAATGTCGTTTTTGGCGGGCAGTTTTGCTGTTTTCCTGGTAACGGAACGCGTCACCAGGGCAAAACACCTTCAATATATGGGCGGCGTAAATATACTGACATTTTGGTCATCGGCATTTGTATGGGATTTGATCAATTATCTGATACCAGTGGCTTTTATGCTGATTTTCTTCAAAGTATTCGAAATCACAGAATTGTCAACAGGTTTAGCCCCTGCACACGTATTGCTGCTACTATTGGTTTACGGATGGGCCGTTATTCCTCAAAGCTATGTGGCATCGTTTATGTTCAATTCGCCTACCGGGGCTTTTGTCAAATTGGTCATTTTCAATATTATTACAGGTTAATTGCGTTAAATAATTTTCATAGATAATTTAAGAATGTCTAATATTCCGCATAGGGTCGATTCATACTTACAGCCGTATGTCCGTTCAGCCGACAAAATAACGAAATAATGACGTCACATGCGCTGGATAATCCACTGCACTAGGCTGCTAGCGACGTTCTACAGGCTGAACGGACAGAATCGAGCCTAATCGCTATTTTCTAGAAAATACCAGCTCAATAGCTGGAATCAGTGCAAATTAGTTTGCAAGATGACGATTAGTAACTTTGGCTGTAGCGATTTGCTAAGCATTACATAGAATATTTGAAAATACTCAACGAAATGTTTTGGCTAATAAGTAACTAGTACTAGCCAAAATCAGTTAATAATACTATATTCTTGGTTATAACCATGAATTATCAATACAATTAATAATTCACCGACTAAATTAATAATAACCATTTGTTTATTTTAGGTCTTGGTCCCCTGATTTTGGTGACCACTTTTTTGCTGCTCAGCGAAAATACTGTTGCCAACGACTTAACTTGGATTTTCATGTCTTTGTTTCCCAACTTTTGCCTGGGCCAGGGAATGGACATTTACTACATGAACAAGTATCTGTACAAAACCTGCACGGATCTAAACTTGAACCCCACAACCTGTGGCACTGCTGAAACGCTCATGAACAAAACGATATTTTGCTGTCAGGAAGGTATGAATGTTGGAAGGAAAGGGAAACTGTTTTTAAAAAAAAAAATAAGATACAGGCGCTGGGAATCGAACTCAGGCCCCTCATGTTGACGGCGAGAATGCTAACCACTACACCACAGCCCACAAATCTCGTTGTCTCAATAAAATTGACCAGAAAGAGACCGCTTGTCAACTAGAAATTAAAATTAACGTTAAAATCTGTACTGAAACTGTTAAACTTTAGATTATGTCGTTACCATGGCAACATCAAGCTTGCGTGACCTATAAATTACAGTAACGTAAGGCTGGCAGCATGCATGCAGTCTAGGAAAAATGGTTAATAGATTTGATTTAAGTTAAAGTTAAAGTTAAAGTAAGGCTCAGGGAATAATTAAAGGTAAAGTTAAAGTAAGACGAAATTCTCTGTATAACTTTATAAAATAGGTTTAGGTGAAAGTAAGGTTGTTTTAATTTAACGTAGCGGTAGAGTTTAAGGCTCGATTCATACTTTCGTCCGTATGTCCGTTCAGCCGGCAGAATGACGTCACTCACTAGCAGCCAAGTGCTGTGGATCAGCCAGCGTGTATTTCGTCATTTTGTCGGCAGAACGGACATACGGCTGTAAGTATGAATCGAGCCTAACCCCTAACTATTTTTAGCTCAAGTTAAAGTAAAAGTTTAACTTTTTTGCCTTAGCATTTGAAATGGTGTGGGATCCTCCAATATTTATATTTTCATTTTATTAAATATTTCTAATTTTATTTTCAATTTCAGACGGATTCACGGAGGACTCATTTCAGTGGTCACAGCCCGGGATCGGTCGGATGCTGTTCTTTCTGGCAGTCCAGGGCGCTGGATATTTCATATGTCTGTTTCTCATTGAGTTCGGATATTTTGAAGAAATTCTCGACCTGTTAGTTGAAATTGGTTGCAGATATTTTTTTAATTAAAATGGTCTATTCATGGTAGTGTTGGTTTAGTATAGTACCACTGTAACAAAAACTTGTATGAAATACTAAAACCAAATGCAATTGGAAATACTATAACTAGAACTATAATAATCTAAACGAAACTAAAATTTCTGTACTAAAACGACACTAATCATAGGATTATAGCTTTTAGCCATTTTGTTAGAACATTCCTGAAGTTCTACCACTTTGAATGCTTCGATTAAGATATGGCAACTAACCTAACAGGAACACCAAAGTCAAAACATTCAATAAATTTTATAATTTTGTAAAACTATTCTACAGTACCGACCAAAACTACTTTCTACAGACTTTGGAGTTGAAACGGAGTCGGAGTCGCTTGATTCCTGGGGTAAAAGTATATAAATAACTATGTATATACTTTTCAACACTGTTATTGTTTTCTGTATGATATAACATTAACATTTTGCTGTCAAAAATGAAAAAAGTGGGTAGACAAAGTTGCAGAACCAAAACTTAAAAAAATACAATTATTAAAAAACAAAAGTTTCTTCCTTTTTCAGGCGTCGAGCAACCTGCCGTATAAAACGCCGAAACTGTTACGTGCTAGGCGATTCTGCGGCTTGGGCGGCGTCACAGGCAAATTCTTTCGGCTCCAAAATTGACGTCGACGTTGTGGTAGAACGTCAACTGATGGACGCTAAGACTACGTCAACTATGACACAAGATGACGCACTGGTAGTCAAAACATTGACCAAGTCTTACGGTAGCTTTCCGGCCGTAAAGGGTATATCATTTGGCGTACGTAGCGCCGACTGTTTTGGATTGCTTGGGGCAAATGGTGCGGGAAAGACGTCGACTTTTCGAATTCTGACCGGAGATATGTTGCCAAGCAGTGGCGATGCGTTTATATACGGAAACAGTATCAGACACAGCTGGTCAAAGGTGCGCTAAATTCTCACCTAAAAATGCTGAACACTGAAACTAAACAGAACCAAAATCAAGACAATGTGACTTTGTTGCGAATAAAGCAACGTTCAGCCATCAAGAGTACAGCGAGTACATAGCTGCTATTTCCCTGCCAACTGTTTTTCTCAGTGTTTAACAGTTTGTAGCTCGACATCGAGAATGCTGACCATTATACCACAGCCCTTAAGTCTTGTAGGGCTTATTTTTTATTTACAACATTTTAGCTTTCAATTAATGATTACCTACAATTTTTTATTGCCGCGTGTGTGTGTGTGTTTTTTACTGTCATTGGCATTAGTGGGTGGGGGTGGGTTGGGTGGCGGGGGGGTGGGCGGTGGGGGGGGGGGGGTGTGTTTTAGGCCGGGAGAGGGGGGGGGGGGGGGGGAAATAATATGTATATAAAATGAATATAGTTTTTTATTTTATTTTTGGTTTTTATAAGAATAAAAGAGAGGAGGGGGGGTGGTTTAATAAAAAAAAAATAAAAGAGTTTTTTGGGTGGTAGTAAAGAAAAAAAGGGGGGGGGGGGGTGGGTGGGGGGGGGGGGGGTGGGGGGGTTGCGTGGGGGGTGGGGTGGGGTCGGGTTAAAAAATGTCGACCCGTTGCGAACTCTAATTGGCATACATACTATATTCTATTATGCTTATTTTCCAATCAATTAATCAATCAAGACGTCTACCAGAAGTTGCTGAACCCGAAGACAAAAAACATGGCGTGACTTTGTGACTACTCTGTGTACACTTGATGTCTTCTATTAGTTCTTCGTCATAAAATCGCGTGCTTCTTTTTGTCTCAGGATCCAGCATTTTTTGGTCAGACTTTAGTTGACCGACACCATAGTTTTGTCATCAGGGTTCAACTATTAAACGAATATACCGAATTACGTCAAATAAAGCCCCTGTCTTGAATAAAGCCCCCGCTTTGAATAATCGCCCATGCGGACCAAGGCAATATTGTATAGGTAGATACTTTTAGGCAGCTCAGAACATTGGCTACTGTCCCCAATTCGACGCGCTGATTGACTTATTGACTGGTCGTGAATCATTGACGCTGTTTGCTCGACTTCGGGGGATTCCGGAAAAGGATATTTCGCAAATCGTTGACCGAGTTTTGGTGGCTTTGGGTCAGACTGAACTCGCAGACAGACTGGTCAAAACATACAGGTGCTTTTTCTACAAAATTTACTAAAACTTGACTTGTTATTTGCATTAAGCTTTATAGTCGCTTATTTTTGCAGATGTACATAAGCTATTCTGTTAGCTAGTCTATCCTTATTCTAGTCTATGCTTTTCTACTGGCTAGCCTATTCATATTCTATTCCATTGTATTCTATTATAATATTTAGTCTATTTATATTCTATTCCAATTGACTCTATTCTAAAATTTAGTTTATTCATATTCTATTATTTATCTAAGCTATCTCTAGCTAGTTCATATTTGTAGTTAGTCAATTCTAGTTAGCTAATTCTAAATTGCAACGGCCAAAAAATACTATCTAGACTTTATTTTAATCAACAACAGACTTCATTTACGAAAATCTGATTTTTTTTGTTTTATTTTGTTGTAGTGGTGGTAATCGACGTAAGCTGAGTTTGGGCATTGCCTTAATCGGTGAGCCTCCATTGCTCTTGCTAGACGAGCCAACCAGTGGCGTCGACCCGTCTACTCGGCGATTTGTCTGGAAAATACTCGCCAATATGCGCAAAAAAGGATCAGCCATCGTTATTTCCTCACATAGGTAACACACACGCAGTTCTAGAAGAAATGCAGGCGCCAGGAATCGAACCCTGGCCGCTCGCGCCGGAGTCGAGAATGCTAACCACTACACCACAGCCGCCAAGTCTCGTAGGCCCTATTTCTCATTTACATAATATAACATATGAGTGCAATTTGGTCCGTACTTGTCCGCAAAACTGCCTGTACAATTATGCCGTTCATAGCTTTGCCTCGAACAGAGTGCATTACATAGGATTTAGATCATAATGAGTGAGTAATAAGTAAAAAAGCAATGAACTTATGTGAACTGAAGCCCTTCAACAGATGAACGTATATTAGGTTCGATTTGTTATTATATTTTTCTTCAAATTCATATGGACGTTTATAATTGGTTTCTACTTAATATGTGTATAGTTGATTTCATATTTTAATCTTATATTATTGCAGTATCACCCCACCCCCTTAAGCAACCTTAGGTATATAATATATAAAAATGATTTTATTTTCACAATTTCAGTATGGAAGAATGCGAAGCGCTTTGCACTCGCATCGCAGTAATGGCTGCAGGCGATATTCGGTGTATTGGTTCGCCTCAGCACCTTAAGAATAAGTTTGGTAACGTATACTCAGCTCTGGTGAAAGTTAAAGACTCCGCCTACATGCCTGCAGTCCTGCATCATATCCGAAAACTATTTCCTACTGCTACTGCGCAGGTCAGTAAGCTTGTTGGTTTTCGTGAAGGATAAAGCTCGTCGTATATAACTAAATTCAGCACACTACTGTAAATTGTTGCTGTTCAACTTTGCATCATAATCAAGTTTCGGCGTAGATGGGTTTTTTCTGAGCATTAAGTACCAAAGATGGTTCATAGTGGATGTTTTATCTCGACCAATAAGACATTAGAGAAGTTCGAATCAATATGAAAAAATCATTTTTGAAAGTGTGAATTATAGGTTTGATAGAAACTAAAGTATGTCCTATAGTGCCCATTTCTATGCCGTAATAAGGAGACCAATTTTAGTGAGACAAGCGGTTTAAAACTCATGCTTAAGGGTGGCTCTTCAAAATCACCTTAAGCTCAGCTCAGTCCGTTTAGTCCGACATGGTATACCTAAATCTCGTACTAAAATACTTCAATTTACATAATTCAAAATATAAATGATCAGTATACCAATGCTATACCGTAATTTTGAGCTAAACTAAATCGAATCATTTAACCCAAAAAACAATCAATAACTATGCATATTCTAATTCTAATGCTCATTCATATTCTAATTTCAGATCCTTTCCTCCTCCTACCCGCCTAGTCTTAGCTTCCAAGTGCCCGTCACCTTTTGCCCCTGGTCTAAGCTGTTTGGCGCCGTTCAGCAAATGAGCGAAGCGCCTGAACTGGGTCTGTTGGATTACAGTGTCGCCCAGACAACTCTGGAGCAAGTCTTCCTTAATCTCACCTCCACCACAGTCACACAATCCAATGACACTGACTTGAGCAATTTCTTGGAGTTCACTGTCCTCTGAAGAGCACAACCTTGTTATGACTGATACCAAGAGTTAGACCCTTTGTGTGATGTTAACTGTTATGACTGTACAAATAGCGTACTCTTACGATCTTTTATGTTTGATGTTTTTTATTAATAAACTGTGTTATGATTATTCAACCAAACACTTTTTATGTCTTAAGCTCTATTCCCACTTTGAAGTCAGATTATTGGAAAAGTTGTTAAATTGCCGATTCGTTTCTTTGACTGAATTAGCTAACTAAGATAACAAATAAGTGTTGCAAACAAATATAAATGCTATTACGATAATCCTATCATTTATTTATTAATTACGTATTGGTATTGGCGTTTGCATTTACGCACACGCAGACACGAGCACGTTTAGCTAGTAAGGTACATAAATCAATGTTTGACAGATTTAGTTGTGACATGTTATGTATAAACTGCGGGACCGAGGATATACTTCAATTATAAAACGCGGTATGAAAATATATTTTTAAACACAGTGAGCAGGAGATTAGATTAGTTTATGGTTATTTATTATCAGATTGTGTTAGTTTGCCTTTTGTAATATACTATTACGCGGCGACTTTTCCTGCCGCGTAAAGATCAGGCAGCCATCACTCAGATGAATTAGGTATAGACATCTACATAAGCAATCTCAACACATAGGTTATGCAGCGCAATTCGCAGTTCTTCACTGCACAGCAATAGTTTCAAAACAATACAGTCCATTTCAAATGAAAATGCCTCCGACGCGTCGGCCGACGCCAAAATTTCCGACGCGTCGGATGACGTCAACCGACGCGTCGGGTGATGTCATCCGACGCGTCGGATGATGTCATCCGACGCCAAAACTTTTACCAAGCATTTTGGGTCAATATTGGAATTAGGTTGCAACTTGCAATCAAAAGGCCGAGGTTTTTAGTGCATGGGGGGTGGGCAAAAATAAAATTCAAGCACTTCAGTGTACTTCAAGTTATTAAATTAAATTTATTAAAAGGTTTAGATGAAAATTTTAAATTTCATTACAAAAAATTTTACATTTATTTAAAATGACTTGAAAAATTGATACTAAAAATAAATAGCATAGGAAAGCTTAGTATAATACACTGAAATTTTTCTGGCCAGTTAGCCAGACAGTCTTATGTAACCTGGCAAGCTCTCCCCCAATTGTTAGCATCTATTAGAAATAGGGGATACTTCACGCACAAAGTTCAAAAAGATAACTTTTTTCAGATTTGAAAGATTTGCCTTTTGTTTGAGTTACTTAGGTAAGTTTGGAAATAAAAAAGTAAAACAAAATATTTTTAATTACATATTTGTTTCTGTCGTTTCTCGTTTCTGACCTTCCCCTTTTCTATGTTTGCATCTAAATTTTATCGAGTTTCATTTGGCGTCGCATGATATAAACCTTTTCCTAGCGAGGCCAGCAAGCTTGGCGTCGGATGATGTCACCCGACGCGTCGGATGATGTCATCCGACGCGTCTGGCGTCGGAATTCGGACGCCAAGAGGCATTTTCATTTGAAACTGACTGTAGTTCCTTCTCTAGTCGAAACAAAAATTGAGTCAGACAGTTTGACCACTGGCCATTTCGCTGACTGCAGCATCACAGATAGCTATGATCGGTTATGTACGTATATAAGATTAGTTTCGCAACAAAATCTCCCACCATTAGTGAATTCTAAATTCAAGTTCCTTCAATTGAATACAGACTGCATTGCAGCAATTTTGGAATCAAAAATCCTCTTTTCCCGAACTCAATATTCTCATTACTACTTCAGTGCTGACAAATGTAACATTTCTATTCAAAGTGCAGTTTCTTTGCAGTGAGAAAATTGCACATTACAACATGCAGTTGTGTAATTTGCCACAAGTGCATTTTGAAAAGTGGTCATTTTTCATGTGAACACTTAATAATGCTTGCACATAGTTGCAGTTCAAAAAAATTTAGTGAACTGTGCAACTGGAAAAATATCAATTTTGTTATTGCAAATAGTGAAAATTAGCCCCTATGTTTTGCATTTCTATACTGAAACTTGCATGCATAAAATTTACTGCACTCATGTCGAGTTTTGAAATTTTTACGGGTCTTACTTTTACAATGCAGACTGCTATTAAAGGGGTGTTTTGGAGGCTGCTATTTTTAACATATTGTTATTAAAATCAAATTATTTTTTTATGTATTTTTGGTGCACTGGATATTTATTAAATTTCATAGTTACTAGTTCAGAGTTATGAGTCTGTTTTTAATCAAACTTTGACATTGCATTCTAAAGTCATAACATGTGAGTAAATTTCCACCACAAAAGTAATCGAAGTTTCTATCAATTTCTAAGACTATTTTTACTGCATGAATGTCCAAAAATGCACGTCCAGCTTTTGGCTGGTATTTGACTTTTGATCCGTCACCACAGACTGAGCCTACTTTACAATGACAACTTTGTTGCAGGACTGTCACGCCTAGCCACTCGGCCACCGGTTCGCTTCATATCCGATACCTAAGACATCCTCGTGAAGCAACTGATTCTATAAAACTTAACGCAAACAGGTTTTACTAGTGTGAAATAGTGGTCAACTATTGTTCTGGTGTAATAGTATGCGGGAAATGGTTAACGCCTGCTGTTTAGTTACGATATTTTTTCTCGATATTTGCAAGAGATCGACTTGTGTTGTTCCAAGCGACTCTGCAGTCGACAGGATGATGAAAATTGATCAAGTTTTAGTGTCGACGCATGATTTTTGTATATTGATTCAAAAAAAGTTAAAAAATACGAAGAAAAATACTTCACAATTTCTTGAAATTTTTTAAAATGTTATAAAATTCACTTAACAAAGTATAAATTTTAGATAAAAATGCGATGCTATTTAAAAATTTAACACAGTTCACCAAATTTAGCTAATAAATCACCATTTTTTCTGATTCAGATTCAGGTTCAAAGATTCTGAAAACATCATTTGATCTTGTGGTTTAACCGTTCTTGCCGATTAAATTTTAATCTAATCCGTTTTCCTTGTTGCTCCTAACGTTTCAACGCTGAAACCTATTTACGCGTTAAACGCACAATTACAAAAGCGTTTTCCCGCTTCAAGCCAAAATGCATTCTCATATGCTGCCAAGCGAGTATTGTGTTTTGTTCTGAAGTGTTGTGGGGACCAGTTTTGTGCAATATTTGTAAAGACAGACGAATTGACAACCCTCAGTAGGACTGTCAATTTAGACAGGCAAGGTGTAAAACTATTGCAAACAACACATGGTGGGGGTTTATTCTACTTTTGTCCAAATTTACTCTCCGAATAGAACAATAGACTGCAAAAATCATTGCTATATCTGCATGCTGCTAATTTCTACTGCAATATCTGTGTTTGTCATGTGTGTTTTGCCAGAAGTCATTGCAAAACACGCGGCTGTGCATTACTGTAATGTAGTAATGTTACTGTAATGCCTCCCCCCGCAAGCGACCCAGTTGGTATTGTTGGGGCGACACTTGTAAAGTGCAAACTAAAGTGCAATAATTGCAAATTTGCAAACTCAAACACACTCTGTGGCTGCAATAGCAGCTAGACTGTCAGTGTACTTGCAAATTGCACTTGTGAATTAAGAAGTCGTCAGAACTTGTCTGCTGTTCGCGCTAAATGTTACTTCACTCCCATTCTCAGTCTATTCAAACTCACGCCTACCGTACAGTATGTACTGCCTACTGTGTGTTCTACCGTACCTCACACACTGGCTGCGTGTCGTACGCCGACGAACGGGGAACTTTTTTGTAGTTATTTTAAGGTGCGCAACAAGATTTGCCGTAGTATACGGACGAAATGTGTTACCAATTAATTAGCAGGAGGCTGCAAAATGCAGTTTGATTGTTACTTTTTGCACCAAATTACCTTTTTTTACAAAGTATTGTAACATGGTATAGTTGGGATTTTTTTGAAACGGTCTGAACTGAATAAAAAATTTACATTTAAATTTTTTATTTGAATCTAATCTAAAAGGAGTAAAAAATTTTTGTTATTTGTTACTGAAATAAAAATTTTCTGAAGTGGTTGCAGACAAGATCAATTTAAAAAAACAACGATTTCATAATGTTGAAATCATTGACTAAATTACTTATTTTACCTACTGATTATACTTAAGACATTTGCTTCAAGCAAACTACATAGCATTTTTAAATGCTAGAATAAATTTATATTTTGCCAAATGCTCATGACAATGCTTTGTATCTATGAAGCAAAATATAAATTTCTATACTGTAGCATTAGTGCTATTGAAAAGTTTCATGGATCTATATGCTTCAACTTTGACATACGTTATTAAGCAAATTCATATAATTTTTCTTTTCTATATAATTCTGCTTGATTTTAGTCTACGTTTTTATATGAATTCGCCGAAAAACTTTTAAACTTCACTGACTAATATGTCTATTGTATGTTCGGGCTGTTTGTTGTATGACAAATTCCAGTACTACAGCATTAAATGATTAATCGCATTTTACTTCTACAACACTATTATATTCAATTTCGCGTCTTTTGTATCAATTATAATGCTGGAGTTTTTCGAAGTTTCTTGAAATACACTGTCATGATACTACGTTGTGATAAAACAAACATATATACTCAATTATGTTTTACCAAAGTACATATTAAGTTTCTTCGGAACATTGTTTTACCAAGAGTACATATTAGAGAAAAAGTAAGACATCTTACGCTCCAGCTACATATGCAAGAGCAAAGATTAATTTACTCTTGTCTGGTGGCTCACTCTTTTTAGCGTTTATATTGTGTACTCTTGGAGTTACTTCTTCGATTTACCACTCATTATGTTTCAGACGAACAATTACAAATAAATCAATATTATCAAGAGTACTTATAATATATCTTATCACGACCCTATTAACAAGAGATATCAAAACGTAGGGTCTTATCCAGAAATGGATTTTTCGGATTAGATTTAATTTTATTTTGTCAATAACGTAGCGTCAATTAAAGGTAATTTATTGAAACTTTGCATACGCCGAGGTACCGTATGTGAGCCATGTGGTGCAAAATTTCAGCCGGCTATTTCCATTTGTGTTCCATTATTAGCAAAATTTATTTGAACCAAATCCGCTAAATCCAGTTTTCAAAAAGGCCCGTAGCTTACACCTGCGTAATCACGGATTTCGAGATAAACCGTTCCTATTTTTTAATCGACCACAACACATTGCATAAAATAAAATAACAATTATTATAATTAATTATTAACATATAATTAGTATTTAACTATTTATTTCCATTACTAATCTCTAATAGGTTTTCGCTAATCAGCGGCTAGTTTCAATTCAAAACTACATAAGTGTCGTAAATAAGAGAAAGCCCCATAGTAGGTAGTAGTAGTAAGTAAGTAAGTAGTTGTAGTAGTAACAGTAAGTTTGGTAAAAAAGAAATGGAGGCGCCGGGAATCGAACGAGTGCCGCTTGCGTCGACGACAAGAATGCTAACCACTACACCACAGCCCCCAAGACTCGTAGGTTTTATTTCTCATTTACAACATAAGTACTGTAGCCAGTTCACTCCATTGTACTCCGTGTAATTACAGTACATCTAGAATTCGTAGCAGCCTTAACACACTACAATACAGTCCTACAAAATAAGCCCCTTTGCAAATTCGCTCCATTCTTTGCCTATGTAACTGCAATTTCAGAATCATTTTAAAATTGAGTTAATTTTTTGACACCTTTTCAAGTAAGGCAGGTAGACTGACGTTTTGCATGTCGCTATTTTGACAGTACACGCACTTGACTGACTTTACAACGCTGTATGCACTCCATCATAGGCACTGTTTGTTACATGCATTACTGTAATGTTACTACGCTCTCGTTTACACTGTATGGTTGCGTTGTGAAATATTTGCATGTTTTTTTGTTTTATTATATGTATTTATTTATTTATTTATTTATTTATTTTAGAATTTTTACTAAAACATGCTTTGTTTTCAGCTTAAAGATGGTAGTAACGATCTCAAGAATTTCTTGCATGACATTTTTGTGATATTCTTTTTTATAGTGACTAGCAGAAAATTGAATTACAATATTGGTATAAAAGAATATAGAAAAACGCACAAACAACACTTATTCAGTTAAAGATCTGCTATGTAGTTATAGGAATATAGCTACATATCAAAACGTTGGTTTTTACTGTTCTGTAGAACAGCGTAGGAGCCTCAAGCAAAAAATGAAACTAAATAAAAAAATCCATCATTAGAAATTTAGACTATTTCGAAAAAAATTATTATCATGAAAATTGAGTAGATTAAAAATGGTATTGTTATTGTTCTTTACTACCATTTTATTGACATCAACGACAGTTTCAGTATAAATTTTGATCAAAAAAGATTTGGCACTTTTCTGCATACAACAGGAATTCACCGCGACTTCACTAGTGTAAAAATGATCTAAAGTATGACCAATAAATACTGGACCCTGAGACAAGAAGAAAGACGCGATGTCCTAAGAACTAATTTTAAGCATCAAGAGTACAGCGAGTAGTCACAAAAGTCCCACCACCGGTTTTGTCTCAGGGTCCAGCAGTTTTTGCTAAACAAGACTTCCGTTTCAGTTTGCTAATTGACTCAAAATGATTAAAATTGTGATATTTTACTTATTAACAAAGCAACACAGCAAAGATAAAGTATGAATTGCGCTTTTGCTAGCTTTCAGAGAGACAACGAGTATTACTTTGGGAATTTATATAATCTATACAATAGTTGCTAATATTTCTAGCCTAGATTATCTTAAGGGATAGGTTTCAAAGGTTTCTTAATTTAAAGTTAAGTACAGCTTCACAGTTCAAACGAGTATAACTCAACAGTGAGTCGCTTGCCCTTCGAAACTACACCATCCTAAACGTTAGCGCCAATAAGTCATTAGGTGACTGTTCTGTCATCATAACTAAACAAAAATCAGTACGTTACAAATTTATTTGAACTTGTGAACTTTGGGCTTGTGACCTTGAACCATCGTCCTTCACAAAAACTGTAGATATAGTTCCATAATTTAGCACCTTTGACCAACTTTCTCGATTACATATGCGTAAGGGCCCGTTCTTTTACAGGATTGAACGAGTTTAACTTCAGGCCGACTAAACGGTTTAAAAATCAGTTTTGAAAAAATGAAAAACATCATATTAGAATTGACTCAGACTAAAGTTATGCCTTAAAAATTAAATTTAAAATTATTAGACTTATTTCAACGCGCTTAGTGCGGTCAGTCAAAAAGGCTTATTCTCGTTCCAGCACAAATGCGGTCACGATTCTGTTATAGCACGAAGACCCGTGATATAACGACTTAACCATTTAGTCACCAGAGTCGCTATTTTCTCACAGACTACCATATCAGGACTAAAATAAGTCCAGTCCGTTTAATCCTGTGACGCTATTGTCCCTAAGAAATTTGTTACTGCTAATAATGAAGCGACAATGTACTTCTGAACCTGTAGATTGAAGTTTTGCTTATGGTTGAACTGACACCTTTAAACGAATAGGTATGACATATCACTGAATGTTTAGCTTTTGTTTAATTGACCACTCATACAATGTACTGAATCAGTGAAATGACAAAAAATTAGCCCTAACATATTAGGTAACGTTTCTGTTTTGATTAACATAAAGTAATATGGCTAAATAAACTAAACTAATACCTATACCTAATAATAAAAATAGGCTATGGTGCATCAGCGATTAATGTACCTACCATGCATGTGCTGATATTTTTATTGTGCAAATCAAACCTTTTGCAAATATGTCGAAAGAACTACAGCCTGATATGCACATGGTGTCATGGGGGGTCTGGAAATTGGGGGCAAGCCCCCCTCTCAGATTTTAGCAAAAATAATGATTTCGTTTTCGTGATGTCGAGTCCCCTAAATGTTGTTACAAACTGCCCTAAAATTCAGTTGGGACACACGCCCCTGACTGGGACCCTGCCTACACGTACGGCTGTAATAATAGCTTAAATTTGACAAGACGTTAATACTTATAACCTAAAAATTGACCTGACCAGTTTAATCTCTGATGCATACAGTGTTGTGCGAAAAAGTTCCCTTTTCGTCGGCGTACGACGAGCTAAATCTTTCGCAAAAAGTGACGAACGGTGGCCGGAGAGTGACGAAGCAAAATTTTTGTGTTCTTGCATGTGTACCATTGCCACTGCTCTCAAGCTAGAATATAAATTTACAGGCATTTTACTGTTCTGTTGTACATTTTTTGTCACAATGTTTTCTCACGTCAATTATGGTGTAAAAAATTTGTGTAATTTCTAATTGTCGGTTTGAATGCTTACTGATGCGTGTTTTTTGCGGTCTGTTTTAAAAAACCCACAATGTGTCATATAATGTTTACAGCCACGCATATATGTCAATTTTATTACTTCATTCCCTTACAAGTTCTACCATTTTAACTGTTTTCATAAAACTGTTCAATTCTTATGTGCAATATTCACTACTAAAGCAGACAGCCTACTCTCGTTTACTAGTATTTGATGAAAATATACTGCCATATTTGTTATGTATAGTCTTGTTTCGAAAATTGTTCTGTAAGCAGCTTCATTTTGCAAATTGGGACCGATTCAGAAATTAAATTAACCCTTTCATGCCCAAGAATCATGGGAGATACCACATGATGAGCTTCCATATCTGGGGCTGTGCAACTTGACTAGTGTATTGAGTATTCTAGCGACAGTATCTTTGAACTGTTTTTATGGGGAATTATTGTAGGTCTTCGGATTTGGCTGACCATTTTTACTCCTACTGCCACTCAACGAAGCCTATGCTTAATTTAGCAATGTGCAAATTTGACTTTTTTTCATCGCAAAAGTAGTATTTTCTTTAGGGCCACATTATGAAACTCGAATGCAACTCCGACCGTCTGCTTTTTGTGCATCAGATGCAGCGTACATATAACGCATCAGATGCAGCGTACATATAACGCAGTTTATTCCTAACATTCAACTATGGCTGGCGCACAGTTGCTGTGCTGATACTTTAGGTTGCGGTACATATTATGCCGGAGCGATGGGGCAAATTTTTACAAATTCTCAACTTTGAGCGCTTATAACTCTAAAACGGTGCGTCCTAGACCCTTAATCGAGTGATTATGTATTGTTCACCATTCATTTCTCTATCGAATGGTGGTTTTGCGAAGTCTCTACGACGACGCACGTAGCTCGAGCAATGTCCAAAAAACTAGAAGGTGTCAGAATGAGGCTGTCTAGCCAGTGATACTCCGGGCATTAAGGGGTGAATCAGGATTAGATTAACATTGTTTTGCCAAAAACTGATGATTAGGAGTTATTTGCTGTTGCGAACTGCCTTTCCAAAGCCAGACCGTCTCACTTTATCAAAAGGCTCATTTTATAAAATACTTCCCTAATTACTTTTGTGCCAGCTCCAAGCCAGTAGAGTTTAGAGTGCAGAGTCCACTGTGCAAATTCTTAAAATTGGCGGTCCCAATATCTTAAATTTATATTTAATTAATTAGTTATGTAATTAAATGACCAGTCGATTGCATGACAATTTGTTTGTTAAAGTTCTTGAAGCCTTAACTAATAATTTATAGCACATATTTTTTGCGTGGTATTATTCTGAACTTAACGTTCATGACATCCCTTTGGCGCAGAGACTAGCAGATATTGGTGTTAATCTGGTTGTGGGGGAGAAGGACGATCCAAATTTGAATTTTTTGGACATTATTTTTTGACATATTTTTAATCATCTTAGACTCTTACGCTAGTCTTTTCTGGTATACAATATACATGTATACTTTCGGTCACGTTGCACACAAAGGGTCTGCCACGACTTGATAAAATGATATTGTATTTGATATCATGTTATGGTATTTGATAAAATGAGACGGCCCCATAATTTAACGGAATTATGGCAGCGGATTAAGAATGTGGTAAAATGAGACGTTTGATAAAGTGAGACCCAATGCTCTTCATTGAAATAAATTTTAGCTAACGAGCTTTTGTCGTTCCGAACGTAATAATGTTCTAAAAGACCAAAGCTCGTCGTAGCAAAAATTTTCAACGACGAATATTTTCGATGACGAACATTTGCGCACACACATTGACCAGCAGTAACCGGTTTCATGATCCTTTCCAGATACACACAACCGGTCTCGTACTCCCGAGAGACCACTAACTACAGTGCATTTTAATAATTAATATTGGGTTCTTATTTTTAATAATCTATTGATGTAAATAGAGCTCTCGAAATCTTTTTAATTTAATAATAGTATAAATAACGTACCTAATTTATTTTTAATTTAATATTAATATAAGTCGAAGTCCCAGAATATTTTTAATAAAATATTAATATAAATATGATTCCCAAATTATTTTTAATGTATTATTAATAAAATTATTAATATTAAAAGTATTTCATATAGCGACTTTTAATATTAATATTAATTATTAAAATAACGGTACCACTAACCAACAATAGACAGCACCAATTGCAATACCTCAAATCTGCATGTATATTTCTACTTTTGATGAATAGTCTAATTTTGCATAAGATCATTGTATGTTATGTATACACTTCTTGCTTTTGTTGTCGGAGCTCGGATATTATACTTAACGTGTTTATGTTTCAGCTACGGTTAGTAATTTAAAATTCAATTGCCGAAGTCTACATAAAAGCTTCAATTATTGCTATATTTATTTGCTGTGGAATTTCTAAATATACATATTACCATTAATTTTATATGCTTTTTGTACAGCCAGTCATTTTGATCAGAACATATATATCTTATTAAAGATGGATCGTTTTTATGACTTATTTATATATTCTTTATGGTATAATCTATGAAGAGAGCCTTCCCTTGACAGTTGGCTGCTAGAATTACTGTCATGGAGTTGCTCTCTTTATGGTTGGCACCCAATACCATATCATGCTTGTTTAGAAGACGATTTGCTAATTGCACGATATTTATAGGTTATGGCAAGTTTAATCGGAGGTTAATTTGTTTTTATAAAGTGCTGTAATAGTCAGGCTGACCAAACAATGTTAAACATTGAGCCGAAACGTATGATTTCGTTACGAAAAGAACATATTTCAGCCATTCATGCCCGGTTCATATTTGTCCTTGTCCTTGTCCCTATCGTTTTGTTCTTAAGCGATTCCAAGAACACTTCCATGCCTAATAAGCCAACTTCGCCTGATTAAAGTCACTTTAATCTATGATTAAGACACTTGGTCACTTGCAGTTTATATGCAAAACAAATGACCGAAACGCTTGTGACAATTCTTCACAGCGTCTGACCAAAATTTTTTTAGTCGTTACGTTCACTAATGATCTATTTTAACAATCTGGCGACCGTGACATAGAACGGAGTGAATGAGTCCTCAGAACGACTCTGAGGTGACAGTGTTGTAAATGAGAATTAGGGCCTACGACACTCGGGGGCTGTGGTGTAGTGGTTAGCATTCCTGTCTTCGAAGCAAGCGGGCCGGGCTCGATTCCCGGCGCCTCCATTACTTTCATTCTTTCTAAATTGGGGCCTCATCTTTCTTTCAACACCAGAACGTGTTTGGAAGTGGGTTAGGAGCAGGGGTGGACGCGGGTCGTGGGTGGGTACCCGCGGGTTAGGTTGGGTTGGGTTGGGGCGGAAAATTTGAGCCGTGGGTCAACCCGCGGTTGCCCACTCAGGCTGCGCGGGTCGCTTAATGTTTTTCTTCCCACTAAACCGGAAAAATCACCACTTAGGATTTCATTTTTACAGAATTACTAGTGCTATTAATTGTAATCTCGGTTAAAGTAGCAATGTGAACAACGTACAGACAGATGTAACCTGCGGAAATTAGACTTCAGCATCAGGCAACAGGCACATAATATGGTAATTTAAACAGGTGAGTCAAACTGGTCGCGGGTCGACTTTTACCGAACGGGTTCGGTCGTGGATTAACCACAAGCATTTAGCCGCAGGTTATGTTGGGTCACGGGTCGAAAATTTTGCCCTGGTTAGAAGCCCCTTGGTCTGGGTTTACTGTGTTTACTACAAACGATGTGATAAAACCTAGCATTTGAAAAAAAAAGGCGTATCTACTATAGGCTGTTTTGTTCGCACTAGCTTACGGCCACCTTTATGGAAAACGTAAAATAAAACCAGGCTTAATTATAACCCCTATAGTCATGGAGGAAATTTTTGAGTTAAATGCCACATTGTTTTATATAATTTCATGTATTCAAGCAATGTAATTTGTCAAGGTGTGGGTAACACCTCACACGCTGCAAGGTGCACTTCGTCACAGAAATACGCCAAATAATTTGCAATATAGTACCCATAGAGCATCCAAGCCAAACTCCCATTTGTCCTCCTATTACTGAAATAATATTATTTAGAGACTGAGGAACCTCCACTACTTCCAACAAATAACGTGCATCCGAGTTCAACGTATACGTAATCAGCGTAAACTGCTCATCGCTGAAGCTAAATCAACTGTACTTGCAACCTGCAATCGAAATGAAAAAAATAGCACAAAATCATGCAATTTAAGTCATTGCTTATGTGCTTCTTTATTCTGAAATTTTTCTGCGCATTTTTTTACGCAAATACATACATAATACAAATAATTAGATAACCACCAAAATACGGTAGGTTCAGTCAAAAAGACTTTCGGTGAATTTATTACCTAACCTGACGTACCCTAACCCTGTCCCAGACAGCTACGGAAAACTAGCTCGTTAGCTAAAAGCTTTAATCAGTTATCCCATACTCACTATACTATTTACAGTAATCGATCACTTGGTTATTGAAACTCAGATATTTTAGTCTTCTCAGCAGAGATGCACTGGAGCAATCGATGCGGGGGGCTGGTGCCCATCTCTCGGCAGAGCTGGGGTGGTCCTGGTTTTGTTTGATTTCAGGCGACAGCCGAAAAATTTTCGCAGTTGTGCAATTTATAACTAATTTTTGGGGCACTTATTTGGCCGCAGTGTGAAAATTTTCGCGATTTATTGATTTTTCACTCGGTGCACATTTTCGGCAATCAGAGAGATGTTGGAGGTTTGAGGAGCCTCGTCTTGTCTGAGCTGTCTGAGGGGGGGGTGTAGATCCTACTGAGTGGGAGTGGACACGCCCTTATCTATGCTTCTCTATGCTTATCTTCTTATCTATGCCCTTAGCTACGTTTATCTATGCTTCTTACTTTCTCCGTACCGAAATTGTCGGCGCAAAAGCTTACTTACGCCGTTGAAAGACCAATCACTATTGTAGGGGGAATGTCAACAATGCTTGACTGAGTCCTGTACGACCACGAATCACAAGCAGGCATTTCGAAGCAATCTCAAATACATTTTTCGGCCCAAGTGTAGTGTCCTACATGGCCAAATGCGGCCAACTTAATCAGTTGATGTATATACGTAGTTAGTTAGTTTTGTTTCGAACAACTGTTAACTGTTCTGCCTAAATCTTGGATGATGAGAAATAAATGAATCTGAAAAGACATTAAAAGTTATTTTAAAAAACTTTTGAGGGCACATCCGGGGGCACACCGTCCTGGTCTTGTACTATTAGAAATGGTCAAGTTGGCCAGCTGACTTGGCGAACTTGGCCAACTTCAATGGCTAACTTGGCCAACTTCAGTTGGCCAACTTGGCCAACTTAAAAATTGTTAACTTGGCCAACTTCAGTTGGCCAACTTGGCCAACTTAAAAATTGCTAACTTGGCCAACTTAAGTTGGCCAACTCAACTTGGCCAACTTGGCCAACTTAAGTTGGCCAACTCAACTTGGCCAACTTGGCCAATTTAAGTTGGCCAACTCAACTTGGCCAACTTGGCCAACTCAACTTGGCTAACTTGGCCAACTTGAACATCCGATACTTTCACTATTTGAAATAAAGTCAAGTTCAAATCTCGAAGTTTGCATTTTAAATTTTCATTTTCATTAACTGACTAACTAACTTGAAAAAATTAACTAGAGGATTAGAACTTGACTTCATTTCAAATAGTCAAAGTATCGGATGTTCAAGTTGGCCAAGATGGCCAAGTTGAGGTGGCCTACTTAAGTTGGCCAAGTTGGCCAAGTTGAGTTGGCCAACTTAAGTTGGCCAAGTTGGCAAAGTTGAGTTGGCCAACTTAAGCTGGCCAAGTTGGCCAAGTTTATTTGGCCAAGTTGGCCAAGTTGAGTTGGCCAACTTAAGTTGGCCAAGTTGGCCAAGTTGAGTTGGCCAACTTAAGTTGGCCAAGTTGGCCAAGTTGAGTTGGCCAAGTTGGCAAATTTGCAACAAAGTTGAGTTGGCCAAGTTGGCAAATTTGCAACAAAGTTAACAGTGTAGGACACTACACTTGGGCCCATTTTTTCATTTGTGGAGAAATATCGCTGCTGTTCATATTGGTGTAACAATCCACCAAATTATAATATCCACGTGTTAATGGTCAACGCAAAGGTTTTTTAACCAGAGTAATTATAAGTTTAGCAATAGGCAGAATATTTCAAATTTAACGGTGTTTTTATGAATTAACCGCAAAAATATATTTAAGTTTGAAAATTTGCAGAAATTTTTGTGTGCAAAGGTTTCATTTTGACTCATGGTGATGCTACTTGGTGCTACGTTACCTTAAAATTCGCTGGCATCAGTTTGGCTGCTACCTAAAGGTGTAAAATATTTGGCATTCAGAAAACAATATACTGTGAGTTAAGGTCAATTTCTGACATAACTGAGGTTAGGTATTTATAAGCTGTCTACTTTTATCACAAACTTTAATAAAAATTACCTCATGTGGTAAAAAAAGTTTTAATGGGTCTTCTAGTTGAAAATTACAACCACAGTCGTCATTTTCTAGTTGCTCTTTACACTGATTTTCGCAGTCAGGTGCCCACGTTGCTGCACTCTTGCATTTCAGTCCGTGTCCAGCAATTCTTTTATTTTTTGAAACGTGAACCTGTCACTTGATCCATTTTCCAGATTTTGCATTTAAACTAAGTGAAAAGAATTTTTTCCCTCCACCAACATCGCCCCCATGTGGCCTATTGCCAGCGGGTACCCCAGAACTTGTAAATCTGCCGGAGTTCTTAACTCTCTTCCTTCTAAATATTGAAAATTAGACATTATTTCCCGTTAGCAACAGCTCAAACGCCTGATGACTTCCTACTGATGGTAACGAACGCGTGTAAGCGAAATAGAAATGTACTTTATGTGCTATAGCGCTTTTTCTATGCGCTATATGCGCTATATGCGCTATAAGCGCTATGGAATTTGCTATATGCGCTATTTGCGCTATAGCGCTTTGTTAGTTGACAGCAGTCCATTGAAACTTCATCCTTGTGTCCTGCAAGAGAGAAAAAACTTCACACTGCAGTCCGTACTTCAGTACAAAATCAATTGTATTATTATTTGCTAATTGTTTAAATGATTGGAAAAGTTTTGTCCTTTCTTTCCAAGTCTTTAGGGACGCCCAGAGAGATTTTGAATAGCCACGGCCAATGAGCTGTAACAATTCATCTAATTCTTCTAAATTGCCACTGTATCCACTATCTTTAATGGCAGTAAAATTCCAAAAATCGCGTCCGCCTGCGCTGTCATTGTGACAGCAAAAATTACGTTTTTTGTTTTAACATTTTCAATGTGGCTTATAGCATGCATGTCAATAGCGATATCAGACATTATGTAAATGATATATTGTTAATGGCTGAAAATTAGAATTCGAAGTAATCAATTTTGACTGCCACGGTGCAATATCAAAGTATTGGTGGTCATAGGAAACTTGTAAACTTGTTCAATTTCATATTTGCAAGTAACTACATAGTTGTAACCTGCTTCTATTTTTAATTGAAAAGTATAATTACCTACTAAATAGAATGTTTTAAATATGTAAACAGTTTTTTATAAATATCTATATAAGTTTAGAAGCAAGCCTATGAGTTAATGGAAAATAAGATAAAAAAGTAATATAATAGTGTTTTATAGTAAAAGTGCTTTTGAAACACCAACACCGCATGTTTCGCTGTCATCGTAAGTTTTATTGTCAGGCAACTGCAAATGCGGATTACAAATGATGGATTCATAAGCCTATGGTGTAAGCAGTGTAATTAAGTGTAAGCAACAATGAAATTACAGTCATATCACAAAAAAATGGTTTCAAGTTTTCTAACTGTATATGTTGTGCAATGCTACACTTAGTACAATAAAATTACATGACTGTGACACGACATCTAAAATAACCACTGACATTTTAAAAATTTCAACGTATTACTGTCTAGTCCGTTTATGGTCGGCATGCCTTTGTACATTGTCTGGGCCAGTCTACTACGTTTTGAGTGACAACAGTCAGTAATTTTGAGTGAACCCATTAATATTTTTCCTTTAATAAAGCCCATTGTCGTGCGTGGTCTGTCCACTTGCTGTTTTGGCCGCTACTACAGAATTTTTTCTACAAGCAGCGATTTCTCGCAAAAGTTGTAAGGCCGGTTCACACGAGGCAATTTGCTGGCAATTTTCAAGCAACCAACTACCAGGCAACGCGCAAGCAACGCGCGTTGCTTGAAAATTGCCTCGTGTGAACGTGCAGGCGATTTCCAGGCAACCAACTTTTTTCAGTCGCGACGTGCGCGACTTTTTCAGGCAACGAGCAGGCAACAGCCAATCAGATGTTAGCATTCCCGCTAGAGCTTGTTTTCTCACGGTGCCCTAAAAACTAGTTATATGTAGTTTTTCAACTGCGCGTTTAAAGAAATTTCCGTTTTTTTGTATTGTGCTGCTATAATATATATTCCTTACCTACTCACAGCGAGCAGCACTGAGGAAAGCTAAAAAGGGTTGACTCACATTAACATTCAGCGTCAAACATCAAATTTATTTACAGGACCTCTCAAAGGCCAACTTGTGGCCCATTTATTCGAACTCGAACCGTCGAGACATAAATACACACTAAAAAGTGCGAATCCAACCAACTCCACCATTTAGCACGAAAACAACCGCCAGTTTGAAATTTAGGCGGGCTAAAATTTGATTGGCGGTTGCCTGCTGGTTGCCTGGTGATCGGTTGCTTGAAAATTGCCTCGTGTGAACGTATTTTTGAAAGCAACTTCCAAGCAACGCACGTTGCTTGCAGATTGCCTGAAAATCGCGTTGCCTGCGCGTTGCCTCGTGTGAACCGGCCTGTAGGTTATCTTTTACTTGCGCAAAGTGTTAGGTACTTGTGTAACTTCTGCGCATTTATTAACGTTGATTGACTGCATAGAAAAGTTGCAGACTAATCGCCCACGTCGTAGGAGAAATAAAGAACACTCTCAAAAACGAAGTGGCCGTAACAAAAGTTCAACAATTAATGACCAAGGAGTGATTCCTCCGTAATTTGCAACCTTCTCCGACTGTTACAACTGTCAGTCCGTATACGGCCCGCCGTTCTGCCGTTGGTTTTCACGATACTTCCAGCAGGTCTTTACGGTGATCATTGTCCCCGCTGTGGCACGGACTATTTAAACCCTATACCTATTACCCACTATTAATCCGCGCTGTTTATTTCGTTTCTTGTCCCTTCTTGAAAACCTTCATAACCAAACATTTCGTTTTCACCACGATACGTAGCCCGCGATTTATTGCGCTTCATTACATACGTCCCTGAAGCAGGTCTATTTCACCTGTTTTGCCGAATTGCGGCTGCCGATTTGACGACAACGACGTTGACAACGTTTCAACAGAATAACACATAGTTTAGATATGAATTGTGTTTTATTGTATTATTGAAAATCACTTATGGTGGCATTTACATAAATGAAGGTTTCTTTTTTTAAGAACAGATCTATAGTTATGGTTAAAAAGGCAATAACTTTATAAAATTGCACCAACTGTTACTCAAAGCATTTTCCATTTAGTGTAAAATCTCAATTTTTAAATTAGCTACCTTAGATTAGCTAAAATTAGCTTACTGAAGTGTAATTAGTGAACTAGCTATGTAGTCTTAACTTGTGATTTTATGATAAAAAATATTAAATAATTGAAAAATAACATTCATTTTTATGTATCACCAAATAAATAACACAGTACTTCCCACTGATTGAAGCTAAGCAGAAACTAGGTACCCCCCCCATCGGCTATGGCTCTTGCACCCCCCACCCGGCCAAGTCAGGCCCCCCGCCACTAGGGCAAAAAAAGTCAAACCATTTTCATTTAAGTTAAAGTTAAAGTTGGAGTAAAGGCCATTGCTTGAATTTAAGGGGGTAATGTCGTTTTCGTGGTTTTTGACATTTCAGTGTAATTTTTGCGCTCACAGAACTCAAGCTAAAAACGGACTACGGCTTCGAAACTTTAACCACATTATCTTTAGAAAAATATCCCCACCCGTTTTTTCCTGCCGCCGCCTCAGCGGCGGCAGGTCTTTATACTGCTTTTTGGCATAAGCTGGCCACGAAGCAGTTTGTATGATTTACGTGTTCAAATTTTTGTTTGTCGGGGGCTTATTTTCTTAAGTTTCCTACATCTGGATGAAAACAGCAGTACAAATTTTTTTAATTGTAATAAGTTAAAGTTGTATAAGTTATGTATATATTGCTGTAAATGCAAATTTTATTTTTAGTAATCTATGAGGTAGGATTTTGAAGTTTTAAGCTATGATGCCCCCTTGGCCATAATTTCGATGTGGTGTGGCGGTGTTGTCATTTTTTAACAAAACGTTTACATTATCTAATCCAAAACATAAATTTCGAGCTTAAATTTCAGTCGAGGAAGGGGTGACATAATGTCTGGCATGAATAAATGTTACCAAAACATTACTTAATAATTAACAATGAATTAATAATTTTGTACTAATGAAATTAATTATTAATTAACTATTAATTATCAATAATGAAAGAAGCAAAACTGAGAAAGTAAGTGATTGCTTTAAATGACTGCCAATGATTGATACAGGCATATCCACGTCGCAAAAATTTATCCAATTTTGACTTCACCTTGCAATTAAAAACCTATATAATAATAAATAAATAAATAAAGGTGTACATGTGGTGCTCTGGGCGGGGGTTCGCCGAATTGAGATGTCGAAACATTTTTGAAAAATACTAATAATTATTCGAAAATATTACGCGGCAGGGACAAACTTAGTGTAAGTACTGACTGTTGAAAGCTGAAAATTACTAAAAAATTTGCATGAAACTGCTGCTTGTTCCTGTCGGCACAGGTCTTTACGCTGCTTCTTGCAGCGTACTTTGCTTGCGTTTTGACACTTTGATTAATGGTCACTCTAACTTTTGTTATTCTAGCCAGCGTAGCTGTCAAATTTTGTTTTATTAGTCGTCAAGTTTGATTTGCTATATATACATACGGCCAGTGGCGTAGCCAGGAAAAAATTTCGCGGAGGGAATGATTTCAATTTTTTTTGATAAAAGGTGATAAAATGCACTTAAGGTGGCGCTCACCTCAAAAAGTCATGTTTGGCGCTAAGCTCATGCTGTCAGTACTAATACCATTTTGATTTTACATCAAAGAGACCTCAAAAAAACCTATTTACTATACCTTTCAGCACTTTAATGTGAATGTGTCAAATTTTATGACCATGTCGAATTTCCTATTCACACTAATTTTATTTTTGACCTAGCTCAGCGAAACTTCAACCGATTTTGACGATCTTGGTATCAATAGAAAGATTTTTCAAAACTCTAGACGTGATTGATCTTCGATTTTTTATTTCTATTTTTGATTTTGCAAAAAAACGATTTTTCAAAAATCCTTTGTGTTTGAGCGACTACAAAAAGTGCTGCGAGCCAAAATTTGAAAATCGAAAAACTTTCACGTCTGCATTTATATTCTTTCTTTCATTGTGCAAATTTTCAACTCGATCGCAATCGGCAGCTGGGACCCAGGTCCAAAAAAAGTAGTCGATTTCGCTACACAAAAATGTAAGGTTTGCCCACACGTTTCACTTTTTCAAAAATTAGACCTTTTCTAGGACTGCATGTTTCCGTTGAAAAAGTTACCAAAAGCCATACTCAATTTTTTGAGAAATTAAATCAAAAATTTGACTTTTTCGAAGATTTATCAGCTTTTTAGGTTTTTCATTTTTGATTTGCATTTTCACGGCTAAATTACTCAGCAAAGCTTCAACGTATTCTTATGTTTAATACATCAAATTAAAGCTAAGAAACCGCACATTTCAGTGATATGAGTGATCATTTTATATTGAAACAAAAAATTTTAAGCTACGGTTACAAAATTGTCAAAAAAATTCGAAAAAAATTTTTAATCACATTATGCACATCAAATGAAAGCCCTTTTCATTCTGAACAACTTTTCTTCAAGACATTATGATCAAAAATGCAGCTGAAAAAAATTAAACGCCAAAGTTGGTTTCCCTAAGCGCCACCTTAAGGTGGTAGTAACGTTTTCGACAGTTTTGCAGGAGTATCACTTGACAACTTGCGATTAATTTTCAATCAATAATTTATAGTACGCATATTAATTTAGGAAACTATAAGTCCTTATGAGATAAAGGCTTGCTAAAATAGCTTGAAACAATCATTTTTAATTTTCACAGAAAATATTTTTCAGCCAGTTACGACAATTTTTCGTAAATTTTATGTTTAGCTAAGCCAAAGTAGTAGCTAGTCAAAACGACCGTTTATTGAAAAAAGAAAAAAATGACACACGGGCATGTCAAAAACCTTCAATTTAGATGCCAAAACTTATCCTTCCGCTTTTCACTTTTTGAAATTACGTCACATTTATGCAACATTTCTTTTTGAACTAAAGTCCATTACACAAAAGTGCGCAAAACTTGACAACTACTAGTAGGATTTTGTTCAAAATTTGGGATAAATTGGCACACATACGTGTCTATTTTATACCAAAATTTCAAAATTTTTGTTTGCTTAAATTTTGCGTTACATCAATTTCATTCACAGAAATCTGTAAAAATGTACTTCCGTGGACTAAATCTCAAGTCTCGATGTTGCAATCTTTTTATGCGTGATTTTACAAGTTTTTTAGACAATTTTTGATGTGTCAATTTTTGTATTTGTATTAATTTAGACTATTTCGTGAAAAAATTACATTCAAAAATTTGTACATTTTTCAAAATTCGAAAAAATCCAAAATTAAAGGTTTGTAACTTCTTTTCTGCATCATATAAATGCACCAAACTTAGCACTAAAATTCACCCTGTTATTGGCTATGTTGGTGTAAAGAATGAAATTAGTTGGAGTTACACTGTCAATTTTACAAGCAAAATAAGAAAAATGCAAAAATTCACGAAATTTGACTACTTTGATAGTGTCTGCTGACTAGCTTGTTACAGATTTAAGCTAGATAATGTGTATAAGTGTAGTTTCAGTCAAGTTCTTTAACGTGAAAAAAACAGCTATTAAATTCATTGAGTCAATCAAAAGTTATAGCACGTTATAAAAACTGTCGAAAACGTAACTACCACCTTAATTGAAATTTTAATGCAAAAGAACACAGCTATTTCGCTCAAAAAACGTGCTAATTTTTTGACCAAAGTGGCATCGAAAGTAAAATTGGAGTTCAAAACACCGAAAATTTTAAAAACTGGTATAGTGATATGCCGGAAAAAGTCCACAAGCAAAACAAGTTTGAAAACTTTAAGAAGACTTTTGACATTTAGCTGCAAATTCACAAAAAATGTCAAATTTTTGCTACAATAAAACAGCTAAAACGATACACTAAACTTCTTGGGGGTCACGTTACCCTGCCCCTCGTCAGGCGGTTACCAACGTGGGGGCTAAAAGTACTCGAGGGCGACACCCCCACCACAGTTTGGGGCCAAGTATCCCTGAGAATAATGACCCACGAGGTTACTTAACGAGAAAATAAATAATAAAAATGAAAACGAAAGCGAAAACGAATGGGTTGCCTTCGGCTCCGTCGGGTTGGCACCTTAACAACTTAATTAAACAGTATATATCAGACGTACCAACGAAAATTGTAAGGCGACAGGCATAAACTTTGCGAAAGTGTGATAAAGGCAGCAGAAAATTTTGCATAAGCTTGCTGCTTGTTTCCTTTTCTAAAAATAGTTTGTAGAGTGGTGTTATGGGCTTTTGAAAATTTTAGAGAAAAGTCAAATTACGTGATTTTTGCACGAAAATGTCATTTTCTCAACGTAGAAACGACTTATCAACTATATCAAAAAAACGGGTGGGGATATTATGTCAGTAGTGCATAACTGCAAAAAGTTTAGTAGTTGTTGGCTGATCTTGAGTTTCATAACGATGGCGCAAAAATTAGTCAAAAAAACCGCTGATGGGCTGTATTCAAATGATAGCAGCAGTAAAATTGCAAAAGATAATCTGCTTTTAAATATAGTTTTTTTTAAAGCTAGAAGGTGTAAAAAAATGTAAAAAAGACCGTTCTAGTTTTTGTTGAGGTTAAGTGCAGTTATGGTAGTTTAAAAAAACACCTAAAAACGCAATTACCCCCTTAAGTTAAAGTTATAGTTAAAAAGTAAGGCTCAGGCATCAGTTTAAGTTAAAGTTAAAGTTAGCCGAAAATCAGTTACTTTTATATAACTTTTTTTAAAATAACTTTAATTTAAAGTTAAAGTAAGGTTGTTTTAATTTAAGTTAAAGTTACAATTAAAGTAAGACCTCTAACTTTTTTGGAGTTAAAGTTAAAGTTAAAGTAAGACCCCTAACTTTTTTACTTTCAGTTAAAGTTAAAGTTTAACCTTTTTGCCCTACCCGCCACCCCTTTACCTTACAATGCTGATAATTTTTAAGTCATAATAGTAGTAAAGTTTGACCAACTAGGTCACTGAAAGTTATCACT
Source organism: Trissonchulus sp. WLG1_4 (assembly GCA_030248245.1). Lineage (NCBI taxonomy): Eukaryota > Metazoa > Nematoda > Enoplea > Enoplida > Ironidae > Trissonchulus > Trissonchulus sp. WLG1_4. The sequence goes on along the minus strand of JASANF010020656.1, from coordinate 24,297 downwards.
TGTCAACTTCATTGTGTAACCTGTGTTTATTTTGGCAAACAATGCAAGTAAACTGTAAACCTGTTTGACACAATTGTCACTAATTCTACATAAAACCAGACTAGAATAGAACACAGACTGTTTTTCGTTGTTTTAACTTAACTGGTTTGTGTAATCTACAACGACGTTAATTTAATAATAAAGGTTTGTGCTTAGTTATAAGTTAGTTATACCCTACTTTTTGCGGTTATAGTATTAGCATTAAGCAGAGACTTAAAACTGCAGATTGCACGTAACGGGGATGTAGGGGGGGAGAGTATCCAATACGACACCTTCGAGTGATCGGCATCCTTTCGGACTGTGACCAAAAAAATGCCCTCAAAATTAGTCAAAAATTAAAAAGTTGCAAACAATTTGCGGCTTTGCTAAAAAATCTCACCGCCGAAAGTCGTATCCCCCTGTGTCTTCAAATAAGATAAGCCACAGGGTTTCCTTCGAGGAAATACTAAATCGCTCACAAAAATGTCTGACAAAAACTAGTTTCACCACTTGAGAAAACGAAACATGTGATTTCGTTACGAGAAGAACAGACCTTTACTATCAGGAGTACAGCAAGTAGTCGCAAAAGTCATGCCACTAAATTAAATGGCGCAGCTATTTTTGTCAGACTTTAATTTCGTACAGCGAAAAATTGATAAATTTTTCAATCAGACAATCAATCAGACACTAAAGTATAAAGTCATGACGTCTATTTATTACTATTATTATCATCTTACTTATTTGATGGTGTTAACGCATGCTTTGACTTACGAAGAGTCGTTAATTGAAACTAGGGCCCTGAAAGGATCGAAATATACGCGGATTTTGGTCGAAGATTTACCGGAACCTTACGCTACTAGCAGTGCCTTCTCTCCTCCTTCCGTTGTACCCATTTCTGAAAATCCAGTGCTAAAGGTCAATTTATATTTATTTATTTGAGGTCCTAAGGTGTTCAATCTATACAATAAGTATATATTTAAAATAAGATTATATAAGATAGGAACGTCAGAGTACTTATAGTCATTTATGACAGCTCATTATGGACCCGGTAGCTCAACGGTTGAGCACTCTGGTCTGCAGATTCAGAGATGGGTGGTTCGATTCCCCCCTGGGTCATTCGAATCATTCGAGTTGAATCCCCACTCATGATGCTATCTTTCTTTCAGTAAGAATCCACCCTCCATTTCTTGAAACTGTATTCTTTATTTAACGTCGAAAATAGCAGGAGCAGCAGCACAGTGGGCTTATCTACTAAAAAAATGTACGTTCCTTATACTTAATTTTATAATGGTGAATTTTTAGGCTCCTGGCGGCTTTCAAGTGAATATATTCGCGGACGACTTAGACCAGCCGCGTTGGCTGGCTCTAACGCCGGAAGGAGATATTTTGGTGACCGAAACTAGACGGAACAGAATCGTCCGTCTAAAAGATTGGGATTTAGACGGAGTCGCCGATAATATAACCCAATTTGCGGGACCCCAAAACGGTCTCCGTATACCGTTCGGCATGACTTTTGTACCCGTAGAGGATTACTACTGGTTCTACGTGGGTAATTCTGCCGAAGTTAGACGGTATAAATATGAATACGGTGACCAAGGGCTCACAGGGGAGGGGGAAAAAATCTTCGACCTACCCGGCGGAGGTTACAACCAACACTGGACCCGGAATGTAGTTCATAATAAGACGCATTTGTTCGTGTCTGTTGGTAGGTGAGTCTATTTATTTTTTAGTTTGTCCCAAGTAAGCTTTGCTTGTATAACTTGTCTGTTCAGTTAAAAGACTGTTCGTAAGCCAATGCAAAAAACTGTTCCATTAGATATATACATGTCGTAGGCTGTAAAGTAATTCAGGCCCTGTGCCATTGGGCCTAGGCCATAAAGTAAATTCCTTACAGACCGGTCCACAAGGGGACAACCGTATGGCCTAGGCCATATGGCTGATATCCAGTATTTGTAAGTCTGTCCTCTTATGGTCGCTGCCACAAGGCGACAAATAAACTTAATCCACTACCGGTCCACAAGGGGACAACACTAAGGACTAGGCCTCTCTAGACTAGGTTGTTCTCTTTGTGGAGTTGGAATTAAGTCTATGGCCTAGACCCTATGGCATAGGGCCTGATTTACCCTACAGCCTATGACATAACTGATTTTTTGCACCACTTTCGCATCTCCTAAATCTTGCATAGAAAACTTTTTTAAACTACTCGGTTTTGATTTTGATTTATTTGAAATTATGTATGGAGTGATGGACAAGTACATAAGAAGTAAAGTTTTAATGCGTCTATTACGGTATATAAATATAGGGCTAACAGGATTCTAAATTAAAGGCTCCAGAATCTGTTAGATATTAAGCAAATATTAAGTAACTAAAAGAACTATACGTTTTAGTTTAGTTTAGTTTGATATGTTTGTAAGTTTAAGTTTCCGCTAAAACAGTTAACTTTTGTCTTTAATGATTTTTTCCTTTATTTAGAGTCTATGTTCTTTTGATAATGACTGTCGTAAAATTTTTTCAAATAGCTATCTTGAAATTATATATGGAAACGTAACATGTTCACGTTCATTCATTCGTATTTCATTCATCATTCAAATCCAGTAAAATCACCGCATTTAAAAACTATGCTATCATAGTATATAGAATTTCATTTTTTTATTTAGCTTGTGTTTCTGTTTTTTCCAGGCTCCAGAAGTAACGTAAACGAAGAGGAGCTTCCTCGAGCGTCCATAATTTTAATGAGTTTAGACGGAACTTGGAACCGAACTTTCGCGTACGGTCTCCGAAATCCAGTCGGAATGGACTTTCATCCCGTCACTGGTTTGTTTATCAATTCAGATAAACTTGATTAGATAAACTGGATTAGATTATTTGGTTTGATTAACTGGGTTATATTAACTGGATTAGTTTAATAAATTGGATTAATTGGTTACGACAGCCTTAGGTTTTATTAATTTTTAATGAAGTTTGTTGAATTTTGCATGCTATTAACTCCGTAATCAAACAACTACATAATTATGTCAAAATCAGCAAGATCAAGTTTTTAAGCTAAGCCTGACGTTTTCAGCTCCATTCATACTTACAGCCGTATGTCCGTTCAGCCGGCAAAATTACAAAACTATGACTCTAATATATATTTTTGCGTTTCAGGCGATCTGTACACGACCGTCAACGAACGGGACGGTCTTGGCGATGATCTAGTACCAGACTACATGACCAAAGTAGAGGACGGTGGTTTTTACGGCTGGCCCTACGCCTACTTGACCCCTGACCTTTTGGACCCCCGCCACCTTAACTCCTCGGGGGGCAGCACTAACCCAGAGCTTGTTGCTCAGACAATAAAACCGTCGATTTTGTTCCAATCCCATTCGGCTGCGCTTGGATTGGCGTTTTATACCGGAAAGACGTTTCCGAGACGTTACCATAACGGTGCATTTGTCGCGTTCCGTGGTTCGTGGAACCGTAACGCGGGAACGGGCTATAAAATCGTGTTCGTGCCGTTTAGCCGACGTCGTCACGTTTCCTACTGGGGTTATGAGGATTTTGTTTCCGGGTTTTTGATCGACCCTTATGGTCCCACCACCTGGGGTCGACCCGTCGGAGTTCTAGCAGCACCGGATGGTAGTTTGCTGTTTACTGAAGAACCTAATGGTCGAATTTATCGGGTACAATACCTGAGGTTTTGAAATATTAGGACTAAGTTTAAGTTAAGATTAACTTAAACTTAACTATTAAGTATCCAGTATTAACGCAACTATTGAGTTTGGATTAACTGGGTTAGATTGATTATAGATTAAATCTAGTAGTTATGTGGTGTTAATGTAAAGTAATGCTCAAATGTGAACATATAAGTTTATTAAAATCACTCACTAATCGGCATTCCACCTTTATATCATACATAATATGAGTGAGTTATTGTGTCTACTTAATTCGAAAACTGAAAAACTAACACGTAGTAAAAAACCTAGAACTATTAAATAACGTATAACCTATTTGGTCTATACTGCAAAGTGCACATATTATTACAAAACTACTTACTACACTGGATACCGACTAGTGTTGTTTGGTATACCATTAACTAAAACTAAAACTAGTTGCAAAAACTAATTTTCAGCAGTTATATCAAAACTGTGAGTAACACTAAACCAAAATCTGACGTTGTACTGTCAAGAAAGGGAGGGGGGACTCTTACCGAAAGAACGACAGCATCATCATCAGAATGACCCAGGGGGGATTCGAACCAACCCATCTCTGGATCGGCAGACCAGCGCTCTAACCATTTGAGCTACTGGGCCGATGATGAGCTGTCGTAAATCCCTTTAAGTACTCTACAGGCTATCTTACTTCACATCCCTCCCCTTCGAACCGAAGTTTCCCTGGGCTGAACATCGTTACTACAAGCTATGGGCTGCCCGGAGTGGGGGAGTGCCGCCGGGAGCCGTCCGTATCATTCTCTATAAGGCCAGTGTCGCGAGGTCGCTTCCTAACCTCATCATCAGCGAACACTGCCAGGGACTGATAAGCTCACACTCCTAGCCGGGACAAGGAGCGGCTCCACTCCTAAGCTACAACCGGCTATCTCATTCGTCCATATACTTACCACCACTCTGCGGTTCGAGCTCTGTGTAAGTTGCACAGAGCCGCGCAGACTTCCATTGCGCGACGCGCAAGATCGCGCAAGGGCGCGCGCAGTGAAAACTGCGCGCCGCTTTCCATTCTCCATATTGTACTTCCTGCCAGGCCAGACATGCTGGCATGTGCTTTGTTTAAATTCGGTAGGTGTCGCGCACTAACCGAATTTCTACGTACCTGTAGCTATGGTGCTCCAATACGTACGGGATCTTGGATTTAGTTTACAAGACAGGACACGATTTTGAAGAAAAGACTTCGCGGATAAATAATAATGCAAAAGAACAGTGTCTGGGCGGTATTGAACCACCGACCTATTGCACGGGATGCAATTGCTCTAGCACCTGAGCCACAGACACTTCTGTTCAAATGACAAAACAGCGCATTATATACTAAAGGTGAATAATCCAGATGACACTCCTATTCTGTTTTGGATGTTTAACCTGTTTTTGGGCAAGACTATAGTTTGAATCAGTCAAAAGCTACCAAGATAAACTTTGTTATTGTACTTCAGGACGACACGAAACTTTATCAAGCGAAATTAACGACTGATGTTATCAGGGTTCTGTGGCACAGTGGCAGTGCGTCGGTCTTTCGAGCTGAAGGTTGGTGGTTCGAATCCACCCAGAACCGTTGTTTTTTGTTTCTTAAGATTTGCAACTTCGCGCACGATAGCCTGCGCGATGCCTGCGCGGCCCTTGCGCGATCCTATTGCGCGATATTGGTAGATGGGGGGGGGGGGTAGTTAGATGGCCTCGCGCAAGATAGCTTGCGCGATGCCTGCGCGGCCCTTGCGCGATCCTATTGCGCGATCGTGGTAGATGGGTGGGGGTAGTTGGATGGCCTCGCGCAAGACAGCTTGCGCGATGCCTGCGCGGCCCTTGCGCGATCCTATTGCGCGATCTTGGCAGATGGGCGGGGTTAGTTGGATGGCCTCGCGCAAGATAGCTTGCGCGATGCCTGCGCGGCCCTTGCGCGATCCTATTGCGCGATTTTGGTAGATGGGTGGGGGTAGTTGAATGGCCTCGCGCAAGATAGCTTGCGCGGTGCCTGCGCGGCCCTTGCGCGATACAGAGCCGCGCAGATTTCCATTGCGCGACGCGCAAGATCGCGCAAGGGCGCGCGCAGTGAAAACTGCGCGCCGCTTTCCATTTTCCATATTGTACTTCCTGCCAGGCCAGACATGCTGGCATGTGCTTTGTTTACATTCGGTAAGTGTCGCGCACTAACCAAATTTCTACGTACCTGTAGCTATGGTGCTCCGATACGTACGGGATCTTGGATTTAGTTTACAAGACAGGACACGATTTTGAAGAAAAGACTTCGCGGATAAATAAAAATGTCAAAAGAACATTGTCTGGGCGGTATCGAACCACCGACCTATTGCACGGGATGCAATTGCTCTAACACCTGAGCCACAGACACTTCTGTTCAAATGACAAAACAGCGCATTATATACTAAACGTGAATAATCCAGATGACACTCCTATTCTGTTTTGGATGTTTAACCTGTTTTTGGGCAAGACTATAGTTAGAATCAGTCAAAAGCTACCAAGATAAACTTTGTTATTGTACTTCAGGACGACACGAAACTTTATCAAGCGAAATTAACGACTGATGTTATCAGGGTTCTGTGGCACAGTGGCAGTGCGTCGGTCTTTCGAGCTGAAGGTTGGTGGTTCGAATCCACCCAGAACCGTTGTATTTTGTTTCTTAAGATTTGCAACTTCGCGCACGATAGCATGCGCGATGCCTGCGCGGCCCTTGCGCGATCCTATTGCGCGATATTGGTAGATGGGTGGGGGTAGTTGGACTGCCTCGCGCCAGATAGCTTGCGCGATGCCTGCGCGGCCCTTGCGCGATCCTATTGCGCGATATTGGTAGATGGGTGGGGGTAGTTGGACTGCCTCGCGCAGGATAGCCTGCGCGATGCCTGCGCGGCCCTTGCGCGATCCTATTGCGCGATATTGGTAGATGGGGGGGGTAGTTAGATGGCCTCGCGCAAGATAGCTTGCGCGATGCCTGAGCGGCCCTTGCGCGATCCTATTGCGCGATCTTGGTAGATGGGTGGGGGTAGTTGGATGGCCTCGCGCAAAATAGTTTGCGCGATGCCTGCGCGGCCCTTGCGCGATCCTATTGCGCGATCTTGGTAGATGGGTGGAGGTAGTTGGATGGCCTCGCGCAAGATAGCGTGCGCGGTGCCTGCGCGGCCCTTGCGCGATCCTATTGCGCGATCTTGGTAGATGGGTGGAGGTAGTTGGATGGCCTCGCGCAAGACAGCTTGCGCGATGCCTGCGCGGCCCTTGCGCGATCCTATTGCGCGATCGTGGTAGATGGGTGGGGGTAGTTGCATGGCCTCGCGCAAGACAGCTTGCGCGATGCCTGCGCGGCCCTTGCGCGATCCTATTGCGCGATCTTGGTAGATGGGTGGAGGTAGTTGGATGGCCTCGCGCAAGACAGCTTGCGCGATGCCTGCGCGGCCCTTGCGCGATCCTATTGCGCGATCGTGGTAGATGGGTGGGGGTAGTTGGATGGCCTCGCGCAAGACAGCTTGCGCGATGCCTGCGCGGCCCTTGCGCGATCCTATTGCGCGATCGTGGTAGATGGGTGGAGGTAGTTGGATGGCCTCGCGCAAGATAGCGTGCGCGGTGCCTGCGCGGCCCTTGCGCGATCCTTTTGCGCGATCTTAGCAGATGGGTGGGGGTATTAGCTGTCAGAGCAATACGTAAGGGGGGGGGGGGCCTTGGTTTTATTAGGAAGTGTTTTGCATGCCCTCCGTCGCTTTAAATGACAGAGGGGGGTGGAAGCAATAGCCGCGCGCACTGGTAAGGGGGGGGGGCTAAAAATCCTGTGCATTTGTGCGACTTACACAGAGTGCAACCCCACTCTGCCAAAGACCATTCGCAGTCTAATGGGGTACGACTAGTCATCCAACAGCCCAAAGCTACCTCACTCAAACAACGACCAGGGGATTCGGAGTTCGGCATGGAAGCCTCGCCATGTCAAAACTAAAACTATGTGATACTAAAACTAAATCAAATTGGCTATACTATAACTATAACTAAAACTAAACTAAACTAGGATGCAGGATTCAGGATATTCTGGATACCACACTATAACTGTATCGAAACTAAACTGATTTCAGAGCGGTATACTAGTGTCAAGAAAGGGAGGGGGGACTCTTACCGAAAGAACGACAGCATCATCATCAGAATGACCCAGGGGGGATTCGAACCACCCATCTCTGGATCTGCAGACCAGCGCTCTACCGTTGAGCTACTGGGCCGATGATGAGCTGTCGTAAATCCCTTTAAGTACTCTAGGGGCCTATCTTACTTCACAGTACCAAAACCGTACTAAGACTAAGCCCGCGTGAGACTCCCTTTTAGTTTTTGAACTTGAAAACCTTTTATACATACTAATAGTATTGTTCAAGTTCCACATCTAAAAACAATATTAATTTGCATACAGAAAACTTAAATTTGGCATAAACTATAATTATCATAGTGTAGACTGAAATTGTAAATTTAATTACACAAAGAAATAAACCGCGTACAATTATGAAAAAATCAATTAATGCAAAAAGTCAAAACCGCCCAAAATTCATAACTTATTAGAAGCTTTAGAATCAGTTTGTTTTATTATTTCCAACAAGAAAATTTTGTTAATTTGTCAAAATGTGCCCAATATTACACGACAGGCGTCCCAAATGTTTTCCCACATGTTTAAAGGCCTATTCACACGAGGGCGCATTTTGCTCCATGGCGCACCAGCGGGCGCATGAGCGGGCGCACACGCACACTTGCCTAGTGCATTGTGTGAAATAATGCAGCAGGCTGTGTGAAAATAGAATGCGCCCGCTCATGCGCCCGCTCATGCGCCCTCTCATGCGCCCGCTCATGCACCCTCGTGTGAATAGGCCTTTTAAAACGAAACTGTATTGGTAAACAAACATTTTGCTTTTGAAAATGAAGCACACATAAAGCCTGAGATATCATTCAAAAAAAGGGTACATAATTTAACCATGCATAAACGATCTATTGGATCTTGGTTCGGGTTGACAAGACTGATTACATTCAGTTTCGCTGCGAAAATAGTTGGGTGCCCGTTTGTTCAGACAATAGTGCGGCAAGTGCAGTTGTTTGCATCGACCCTGGGCTAGCTCGAAATACCATCCCTCCTTGCTTTCCGAGTCACACTTTTTGGATAGAAAGGCCGGTTTGATGCAACGTTTTTGACGATCGCCATTGCCTAAAAAATTAGTTCATCAAAATTGATTGAAGTCATAGGCTGTCATAGTACAGTACAGCTCAAAATTAACATCATATGACCCCGGAGTCAGCGTCACTGACTTCATTTTGCAGTTAGTGACTGCGGTCAAACTATTGACGTCAAAGGTTCAATTGACTTCCGGTAGTTTTGATATTTATTTACTGACTCCGGAGTCACAGTCAGTGACTTCGGAATCAGCATCACATAACTTCACTACAATCACTACTTTTTAAATGGCGTACGTGCATGCGTATATACATACATGTGTAGGTATGCGTGCAGCATACTTTGTGTTGGTGATGAATGTGATGCTGATTCCGCAGTCATTGACTCTGACTCCGGAGTCAGTTAATGAAAATCAAAACTACCGGAAGTAACACTGTACCCGTGACGTCAATAGATTGACTGCAATCACTGACTGCAAAATGAAGTTAGTGACGCTGACTCCGGAATCATATGATGTTAATTTTGAGCTGTACTGTATATTTATATGTGTTTTAAGTACAGCTACGCTCTTTTTTCAGTTGACACTAAAATGAACGAAAACGAAAAGAAAACGAAAAAGAAAACGAAAATGAAATGAAGCGAAGCCAACTTTTTCGGCTTGCGCAATAAAGTTTTGCGAAAATGACGAGTAAAAGACAAATTATAAGCAGCTGTATCAGAGTCTAGCTGCAAATTTCTTTGAATATTTTTACCGAAGAGGGTGCTGAATTTTAAGTTTATTTGTTCATTGCTTTTATTTAAGTATTGGACATTTGCAAAAATCTTAATATAGAATATGTATAAATGAAAAATTTTAACTGAAATAGATGGTTTAAAACACAGAAAAATGTAAAAAACTGTCAATAATCAATAATGTAAATAAATAATAAGTTTTAAATATATTTAGTTGATTAATTTCAATTAATTTATGCAGAAAAAAACGGTCGGTCTCAGGGATTAAAAAATATTATGGCATAAGTAACATTGCAAAGTTACAAAGCGCAAACATTGCACCCTGTTTGCAAAGCGCATAGGGTCCAGATGCCTTGACCTCAGCTGCTACGAATCCCTTTGTCGGCTTTAATAAAATTTCTCAGTTAATCTAGCCAAGTTGTCAAGAAATGACAACTAAAGAAAACGAAAACGAAAGGAAAAACTAAAATGAAAGAAAACGAAAGGAAAACGAAAACGAAAACGAAAAAGAAAACGAAAGAAATGTCAACTGAAAAAAGAGCGTAGCTGTACATGTTATGTAATATGTATATTATACAAGTATGTATATGTTATGTAATACCTATGGAGGTTATGCTACGTACAACAGTGATGCGGCTGTATGCGGCATACAATTATGTATATGTATATTATTTTAGGCATATACGCTGATATTGTACGCTGATATCTGGGAAATATTTATATTGCTGAATTTTATCAAAATACATAATCGTTTCACTGCGAAATTATAGGGGCATGTCATTGTTGTAAATGAGAAATAGGTTCTACAAGACTTGAGAGCTGTGGTGTAGTGGTTAGCATTCCCAACGTAGAGTTCCTTCCTTAAGGAAATTTTGCGGCCCGGACCCGGCCCGCAGCCCGCGGCCCACCACCGGCCCTGCGGGCCGGTGGTGGGCCGGGCCGCGGGCCGGGCCGGGCCGGTGGTGGGCCGGGCCGCGGGCCGGGCTGGGCCGGTGGTGGGCCAGGCCGCGGGCCGGACCAAGTTTAAACAAAGCCAAATTTTTCCAAAAAAGCCAAAACCTTCGAAAAACACGACTATAAGCTAATTCAAACACATAAACACTGATATGACAATGTGGCAGGGTATATTTACCCCCCTTGTTGCAAAACTGAGAGAACTGGAGAAAATTTTACTTTTTCTTCAAGTGCCAACAACAAATGCCGATTTTGGGTGGAATTTTTGCTCACGACGGAAACTTCTCCCCTGTTTTACCCTTGATGGAACCCCCGTCTCTCCCCTGGCACCAAATTTTGGAGATGGGTCTCCCCCCATTCTCACTCAACTACATGTTGGGTCATACATGTGTTAACATTACAAATTTAGAAATTTCTTGAAAATTCAATTCAAAAGTACACAGGTAGGCTCAGTGAAAAGCCATTTTGTTAGATAGTGTTAGACTATTTATACAATTTTTAGCCTTTTTGACCGCTTTTTGTGCAATTTCGTGAAATTTCCAATTTTATTACTGGTCGGCCCGCGGTATTACAAATTTTGGCGGGCCGGGCCGGGCCGACCCCTCAAAAAACCGGGCCGGGCCGGGCCGGGCCGGCCCGGCCCGGGCCCGGCCCGCGGCCCGCGGCCCGCCACCGGCCCGCGAAGGAACTCTATCCCAACGTCAATGCGAGCGGCCCGGCCAATTTCATTGTTTCTAAAATTTCAAAACTTAATCCCTTAAAGTCAACATATACTTATGTATATACCTTTGCTAGGAACGCAAGAGGTTTGACACTGTTCCATTGTTTTAAAGTTGTTGTTATTGACGGGGTTGGTTCCAGCAAACTGGAACGGAAGACAAGTGTCCGTATTCCAATCGTAGTAGTAGCGTTTCTGTTCAGCTTCACAACAACCACTCATTGGATTCTTGTAGCAGCTTGGATCCCTGAAGCATGAGTAGTCTAAGGCTCGATTCATACTTACAGCCGTATGTCCGTTCTGCCGACAAAATGACGAAATAATGACGTCACACACGCTGGCTGATCCACTGCTCTAGGCTGCTAGTGACGTCATTCTGCCGGCAGAACGGACATACGGACGAAAGTATGAATCGAGCCTAACACTAGTATTTGCAAGAGTACATAGTAGTGTCTTCACCCGTATAGAATGAGGTGTCTGTCTCACTCTGCTTCTATAAGAGTAAAGCCTGTTTCACACGAAAACATTTTTCGAACTGTCAGCACATTTAAGGCATAGCAAGTATAGACGCCTTTTATTTGTCTAAAACTTTGGTTTTAGACAAATGACAGACAGTTTATGACGGACTCTTGTTTTTTCAACCTTTGAGTTCGTACATATATTTCTGTTAACCCTTTCGCGCATGCTATTACAGCAGAAGCAAAATAGCACTGTCTTACACGAGTGAAACCTGTCGCCGTCATGTTTCGCAGAATCTGTTACTTCACGAGGATACCTTGGGTATACCAGTAAAGCGAGCCGGTGGCCAAGTGGCTAGGCGTGACAGTCTTGTCACAAAGCTGTCCTTGTGACGCTGGCTCTGTCTGTGGTGACGGATCAAAACTCAGCCAAAGACTGGACTCTAGTGCATTTATTTTGCAACAAAGGGTTATGAGTAATTCTGCTTCAACAGTATATAGTATTAGTATAAATATTCATTATAACATGCATTATTAGTATTGTTATTCATTCATAGTACATTAGAGTGTCTGAATTTAACTTATTTTTTATGTATATTATTTATAACTAAACAAGTCAAGAATAATTAAAAGTTGAAAATAGTTTAATTACTTATAAACACAAGTAAGTGTTAATCACCTGACACAGTCAGAAATACAAGAACTGGCGGACGCATACAAGTTTTCGTTAGGTTGCAAACTTTTGTTTTTGCTGTAGACCAATGGATGGCAGCGTCGTGAGCGGGAATCGTAGTAATATCGCAGGTAGACCATTTTTGGTGGTTTTTCAGACATACTAAGCATCGTTTCTGACGGGATAGCGCCATTGCATTTAGCACTTCGGAATTTTTGACTGTTTGTTTCTGCAAAAAAACATAAAAAGGTCAATTAAAGTTAAAAGCTAATTTGTTAAATTAGTTACATAGTTAAATAAAATTAGTTAGTGAAACATAAATTGGTTAGGTAAATCATTAGTTATTGAAAAGTTGCCATTTCTAAAACTTGTACGTAACACAGCGCTTAAAAAAGTCTTAGTGCTTGTGAGAAGTTCAAACTATTTGAACAGCTGAATCTTGCCTCAAACAAAACAAGTATTTTTTCACATTAAAACCTAAGTTTTCACTTATACAGGTAGCCTTTCCGTGAAATCGAAAATAAAAAGAAAAAAGTAAGTCTGTGGGAACCGGGTTTAACAAATTGCAAATACCGTAAACGCAATGCAAGATGCAAACGGCAAGGATTATGGTAGTCAGCCCATGTGGGATTCGAGTCATCGTGTCAGACTGCCTGGAAGAAAGAAAGGCAATTACACGGAATGATGTCTGGAGTAGGATTTGTAGGTTGTCATTTACCCTTTTGTATAATGAACAGGACTAATCTCGATAGAACATACCCCCCATTAATGGCTGACAGAAGGGAAATATTAATTGTTGCCAATTTAAGCCCACCTAAACTACGTCTTGTAAACATGGGCTCAATTTTGGCACTTGTCATGCAATGTCACAAGACGATTTGTTACGGCTATAAGTATGTCGTTTGAAAACTAGGACAGAAACTTTAAATTGCACAGAAAATGCTGCATAAACATTATGAACAATGGATTTTTTTAAGCATGAAGATTTAGAGTAAAAAGTTCTCCGTACTAATTAATAAAGTGGCCCAAGTGTAGTGTTCTACACTGTTAACTTTGTTGCAAATTTGCCAACTTGGCCAACTCAACTTGGCCAACTTGGCCAACTTAAGTTGGCCAACTCAACTTGGCCAACTTGGCCAACTTGAGTTGGCCAACTCAACTTGGCCAACTTGGCCAACTAAAGTTGGCCAACTGAACTTGGCCAACTGGGCCAACTTAAGTTTACCAACTCAACTTGGCCAACTTGGCCAACTTAAGTTGGCCAAATCAACTTGGCCAACTTGGCCAACTTAAGTTGGCCAGATCAACTTGGCCAACTTGGCCAACTTGCACATCCGATACTTTGACTATTTGAAATGAAGTCAAGTTCTAATCCTCTAGTTAACTTTTTCAAGTTAGTTAGTCAGTTAATGAAAATGAAAATTTAAAATGTAAACTTCAAGATTTTAACTTGACTTTATTTCAAATAGTGAAAGTATCGGATGTTCAAGTTGGCCAAGTTGGCCAAGTTGATTTGGCCAACTTAAGTTGGCCAAGTTGGCCAAGTTGAGTTGGCCAGCTTAAGTTGGTCAAGTTGGCCAAGTTGATTTGGCCAACTGAATTTGGCCAAATTAGCCATTATTAAGTTGGCCAAGTTGGCCAAATGAAGTTGGCCAACTTAAGTTGGCCAAGTTGGCCAAGTTGAGTTGGCCAACTTAAGTTGGCCAAGTTGGCCAAGTTGGCCAAGTTGAGTTGGCCAACTTAAGTTGGCCAAGTTGGCCAAGTTGAGTTGGCCAACTTAAGTTGGCCAAGTTGGCCAAGTTGGCAAAGTTGGCCAAGTTGAGTTGGCCACCTTAAGTTGGCCAAGTTGGCCAAGTTGATTTGGCCAACTGAATTTGGCCAAGTTAGCCATTTTAAGTTAGCCAAGTTGGCCAACTGAAGTAGGCCAAGTTAGCAATTTTTAAGTTGGCCAAGCTAGCCAACTGAAGTTGGCCAAGTTCGCCAAGTCAGCTGCCCAACTTGACCATTTCAAAAAGCACAAGACCAGGACGGTGTGCCCCGGATGTGCCCTCAAAACTTTTTAAAATAATTTTTAATGTCTTTTCAGATTCATTTATTTCTCATCATGTAACATTTAGGCAGAACAGTTAACAATTCTTCGAAACAAAACTAACTAACTACGTATAGACAACTGATTATGTTGGCCAAATTTGGCCATGTAGGACACTACACTTGGGCCAGTAAAGTTACATAGTAGGTAGTGGAATCACGGTTCAAAAACTGAAAATACGTTGAAATCGATGAAAAAAGACTTGAACGGAACCCTTAGAAATGAAAAATTAATCACACATTAACCGTGTCTGACGGTTATTATATATGTTAAAAACAGCATATAATTGAATAAACATTTAGTTCTAGTACTATAATATATGGTATAATTACATCATGTGAAACTAACAGCTGACATCAAAAACTAAGCCTAAGCGCAAGAGCAGACATTTTTTTACATGGAAGGGTTAGCTTAGGACAGTTTTATCTGAAAGTATCATTTGCTTAGCATCACAGATAGAGCGAGCGCAAGCATCAAAGTAACAAGTTCTTGTGCCGAGTGACAAGTGGTTACATTGTAAGGCCTCAGTGCCAATTTTTTTGAGGAAGTCACAAATGCGCCCATTTTATTTGTGGACATATCAAATGTGTACCAACTTTATTTATAGCAATAAACTGCACTGTGAAAGTAACAGCAGGTGACATAAACATAAGCACTAGAGCAGATACTTTTTACGCGGCGGCCTCAGCCGCCGCGTATACACAATGTTAGGGCAGATTCTGTAACAGAGAAAATGCCCAGGTCATTGCGCTGTACATGCTGACTGTGTGTGTGTGTGTGCGCGTGTGTGTGCGCGCGCTAAGGCTACGCTGAGAGCTGACCCTGTATTACAACAACAACAAACCAGTTTTGCTTGTAAGTCAGAATTATATACTAGCTAGCGTTAGAGCGATAAAGTTATCAAGATCAGATTAAGATACCTAATGGATCATTTTTGTACTATTTATTCCTATTAGAAATATTAATGGCAATTGACAGTTACTTTCTGTTTTTAGTTTGAATAGGTCAGCTTTTAGACTATTTTTTCTCATGCCTGCTCTAAATTCTTGCAAGCTGCTTTCGCATGCATAAATCTAAAATAGTTTCGTCGTCTTCTCAGTCCCGGGTGCTTTACCAGTAAATACTAAATTGTCACAACAAACTTACTAAATCCTACTGCAGGCTGACATCCCCAAGAATGTGCGAACTTAAAAAACTGTAGCTGTTATCTCAAAAGGTTCAGTAAGAGTCATGTTAGCTGATACTGAAACACCCGAATGGCATTAATAATTACAAATCCGCCAGAATCGAGTACATGCTTCGTTAATTAAACTGTAACAGTCTTATTCTTTTTTTGGTTTATCAACTCTAATCAGTTCTGAAAATGCCGCGTTCTATAATCTTTAGATTATTTTTAAAATAATAGTAGTCTAATCCATAGTTCATGTCCCATAACAAAAATCTCCAGAACTAAAAAATTTTCTACTCGCAAGACGTACTTGTTACATGGCTAGCTTTAAGACTGTTTTATCTGAAAGTATCATCTGTTTAACAGATAAGATAAGCGTCTACAAAAAAACAGTTTCAGTGCTCCAGTCAAAAATCACCACCACTGAGCGTTGAGTTAAACAGGTCGCTGTTTTTTAAAAGAAATTAGCAAAAGTAATTTTTAGAGCATTGGATTATAATTTTTGTTTGATTCAGAACACCACATCAGATTAATATGACGTCCATTGTTAAACCTGAAGATTACAATTCACATGTACTGTAGATTAAACGGATTAGATTAAAAGGGGAATGATTAAAATTTATTTGTTTTATACTTATCTGTTGAAATAGACTTTACAATTAATGTTCTGTACGACTTAATTTATTACAAATGTTTGTTGTTGATCATTTCTTAAAAACTCGCAGTCAAAAAGTTTAATGAGATTTAGGCTAAACAAAGTAATCAAAAGAATGAAATGGCCTTCATTCCGTTTCAAGATAATCTCGAAGACTGGTCAATTCTTACGGTACTGATAATTTCAGTCAAGGGATGTTTTCATCAAAAAACAATCACTCTAATCACCAATTGTTAAGTTTTTGAGCACTCCAACAATGCGAAGAATTTTTTATCTGACAGTTTTAGCCTTAACACCTCATATGCCCTGCGGCTTAGTCATTTTGAAAAGTTTTGCTTTTAATAAAAAACACAAAAAACACCAAGTACCTATTCGCACATTAATTTATTTATAATATTACAAAACATTACAACAGTTCACGTAGAAAAAATCTCAATGCATCACACTTATGAAATTTTAGTTAAAATAATTGAATAAAAGTCAGTTTGGCAGAGCGGTAGCTGCGTTGCACAATAGCGTCCAAAAATACGTTATAAAATGGACGAGTGGGAAGTATCGAATAAACGACTAAATCACTTAAGGGGGTAATTGCGTTTTTAGGTGTTTTTTAAACTACCATAACTGCACTTAACCTCAACAAAAAAAACTTTAAAAAAGTTATATTTAAAAGCAGATTATCTTTTGCAATTTTACTGCTGCTATCATTTGATTACACCCATCAGCGGTTTTTTTGACTAATTTTTGCGCCACAGTTATGAAACTCAAGATCAGCCAACAACTACTAAACTTTTTGCAGTTATGCACTGACATAATATCCCCACCCGTTTTTTTGATATAGTTGATAAGTCGTTTCTACGTTGAGAAAATGACATTTTCGTGCAAAAATCACGTAATTTGACTTTTCTCTAAAATTTTCGAAGGCCCATAACACCGACTCTACAAACTATTTTTAGAAAAGGAAAAAAACGGGTGGGGATATTTTCGTAAAGATAATGTGGTTAAAGTTTCGAAGCCGTAGTCCGTTTTTAGCTTGAGTTCTGTGGGCGCAAAAATTACACTGAAATGTCAAAAACCACGAAAACGACATTACCCCCTTAAACACAAATCAACACCAAGTTATTACAGGTCGAAGCAAGCAGCTTTATTCTTTATGAAATATTAAGGGTGTGTTTTGGTTGATAAACTTAGGGAGCGCGATTTATTCTGATAGCAGTGACGATTTTAGTTAGTTATTGATAAGAAAGCTAATATTGCTAATGCTATTTTGCCGATTGTAGGTCGCCGCCAGAGCCCGATTTCACAAACCTACAATAGTTACAATTGTAACAATTGTATGTGGTATTCGGTTGCGCAAAGATTCACAATTGTTACATTGTGTAACAATTGTAATCATTTTCATGCGTAATTCATATGCAAAGCTGTTCACAATTGTGGAATTTCACAAGTGTTACAATTGTAACAATTGTAAATTTTCTGAAATTCCGTTCATCTATTTCCAACAAATGTTCGAATTCGGGTTTTATGTTGTAAAATGTAAAATGCAAAAAATGTTAAATTTTATTTGGTCAGTAAACTCGCCATTTTCTCAAAGAAAATTGTATTTTAAAATTAAATTGTAAAATTGTAAAAATGCAAATACATATTTCCGTAATTGTATTTTACCATCATTTACCCATTTAATTTTGCCATCAGTTATTTCAACTAAATATAAGTATTAATTTCCTAAAACATTGATGATAATAAGTAAAATCCTAGAATTAGCGTTTGAATAATATACGTTTCGTAAAGCTTTTACGATTACGTTTAATAATATATTTTGCTGAAGCGTCTTCGCGTTGATTTTTACTTAATGCTCTGTTTTGCTTGTTAGATTTACAGTTCAACACTTTCTTTGTACATACAGCAAGTTTTTTGCGCCACAAAATTTCACTTCGGCGGTTTTCCCTGTTCCAGACTGTAGTTCTGTTGTTCTTGTAATTTTTTCAGCGCAGCAATCAGCAAGTCAACCGGCCAGCAAGTTGAAGCGGGAGTAGGCACGCACCGGCCGGGAGGTCCCTCTGGGCCGGGAGGTCCCGGTTCCCCGGTGCCTCCCGGTGGTCCCGGAGATCCGGTTTTTCCATCCTCCCCTGGGGGACCGCTCGGTCCAATCGGGCCCGAATATCCGGTTCTCCCCCTCTGACCGGGGGGCCCGGGGGGTCCGGGGGGTCCCCTTAGTTCGCTAAGTAAATCCGTTTTGGCCAAAACATGAATGATGTACTCGACCAATAGCAATAGTTGCGATGTTGTCAAATTCGGCAAATCAACTACCGAACGATCGTCATTGGTGTAGCTGGGTAGAATAGAAAAATTAGCGGCGGCCATTCGCTCAAATGAAGGTTTCCCTTGCAATATGGCCCCCCGAATTTGTTCCGCAGTTTTGCCTTCGAGACGACCCCCCAATCTGGTTTCAACGTCGATTTCGTGAACTTCCGCCGACTGATGCGCTCTAACGGATGATGTGGGTCGATGACTTGGCCTTATCTCTTTCACCGTGACTTGTTCTGTTTCCGTGAGACGATGCAAGGGAAGGGTGGGGGGTGTCACGTATTCCAGGGATACGTGTTCCAGAGGGGGCTTATTTACGCGGTCTGGATCTGAAAATAAAAAAATGATGCTGTAACAAGCATAGAATTTAAAATTAAAAACAAACTGGCACTGTTAAAGATTGCGATAAAAGACTTTTTAAAAGTACTTAAACTAACTTTTTATACATAGTTAACGCCACTGATTTCGCCTATTTATATACGTATTTCATATTTGCTTCATAAAGAAAACGAAACATTTAAATTAGTAACTTCAAGAAAAGCAGCTTAACAGAACCCATGACGAATTTCAGATGTCTCTCTGGCCATAGAACATATTTTAGCTTGAATGCAACTTCTGCAGGCACACTTGAGTATCTCTAGAGCACCACACAACCCTTCAACAATCGAACTAACATTGATCCTCATAGGCGATGCATCTGAAATGGTTGTGAATGAAGCCCGACTTGCACTGGCAGTATCGGATGGTGTCGTAGGGGGGCACGCCGCGACGACACTCCGAGTGGGGGATACGACATTCCTGGTCGTCTACACACTTCTCTCCCAGTGCCGCCCGCTTTACTCGGCGATGCGCAGATTCGTGTGCGTCTGCGTCCGTCAAATCTGAAATATATGACGCTAGTGCAATGAGTTATATGGCGGACTTTTATTGGCGTGGTCCAAGAGTACATAATGGGAAGAGTATGACACTTGCTTTTGTGCGAAGCAAAAGAAAATAGATTTTGAACGATGGAGAGAAATGGAGGTGCCGGGAATTGAACCCAGGTCGGGCGCGTCGAGAATGCCAATCGAACGCCACAGCCATCAATCAATCAATTGATGCATCTGAAATTTATCAGATTAATAAACCACTTCAGGAAGGTATTAAATTGATTAAACTACAGATTTTGTCAAGTATATACTATATGGCGGTTCCGTCCATGTAGTTTTTTCCGGTAATCCGTTCTATAACCTATTGTTTATTAACGAAATTAGCAAAGAAAATTGTTCGGCGTTTTTACGTTTTATTGACACTGCAAAAATCTGGCTATTTTTATAATTTAAGAACAAAACCCCAAAAGATACCAAAAATATCACCAAAATAAAATATAAATCGAAGGCATATAATGAATGCTAATCTAATCTAACATTATCCTTACCAAAATGAGTCAAATCAGTCAGCGGGCAAAAATATAGCACAACAATAACCGTCAAAAAACATGGTTGTCGCATTATTGTCATCGACAATAAAAATATTGCTATCAACATAATCCAATCCGCTCAATTCGGAGTATTGTGCGTTGAATAGCTTCGTGCCACATTGAACTGGTAAAGTATCTAAGAGTTTGGCAACCCTAAGCCTCACCTTAAGGCCACTTCACTGTACTGTATTATCTGTACTGTAATGTGTTGTAATGCTACAAGCTACTTCAACTGCTTTTGACACTGTATATACTCGTGCCCCTGTGAGACACTGGACAGACTAAATCAACAGTAACACATGTTGCCGTCCTATTAGTACTGTAGTAGTGTAAAGTAAGCTACATTAAAAGTACTCTATATGACAGTTTACAGTAACACTATTAGCTACATTAAAGGTATATGACGGTGTACAGTAACATTAGTAGCTACATTCCGTGGTGTCATACGTTGAGTGGGATGTCTCCTAACTCCCACCCACTTGTGTACGTATGTATGAAGTTTTGTAAAGTGTACAGTACCGTAGCTAGCAATTATAACTCGATTCAGTGTTACAGTAAAGTGCAATAACCAGACATACTGCAGTCAGCAGCGTGCAGTCTACTTATACTGCACGCTTCACAGCACAGTGCACAGCCAGAGTTGGCATCGATGCACAAGTCAGTTTAGCACTGGTGATTGTGCTAAAAGTAATTGATACGCATGTGTGAAATGTGTGCAGGTGTTTCTTAGAAACACTCGGAATTTCAAAGAAACATGCGTACAAACCACTTATAGCAAGCCAACCAGTGCCATAACCCATATTAACTAACAAATAACTGTTTTAGGGTACATATGTACAGGCTGTAAGTTGTTTTTATAACGACATTTCTGGCTATCTGATAGACCTCTGATCACTGATCTCAGTTAAAATCAATTTAGATTTTTTTGAACGCGTGTTTACATTCCAGTCGGAATTAACTATATATGATGCTGCAATAATCGTCACTGATTTTTCTAGACTTAAACCACTTTTGCGTTGGTTGCAATTTTGATTAAATTTATGTGTGGCATCCCCATAGTGTAGGTTTCTAATTCATAAGTTAGAATACAATACTATACTTTTCCGATTCAAAAAGATTTTCTTAACCAATTGAATGGATAAATCTACTTAGTTGATATACAGTTTTGAAGAATATATTCTTAATAAATTTAAATGAATTGCAAATATCCAGACGTCCATTGTTTTATAAAGCCAGTCTGTGCTTAATTTGAATTAAATGAAACATTGTCAGACGTAAAACACAAAAATTACACAAGACTAAATGTACTGTGATCATTTTGTGTTTTTATTTGATTAGGCATTCAAGTTCGACTCAAAACAGAGTTAAAGCTTATCTGTTCAATTTTGTGCAGTACCTGGGCCCGATTGCACAAACCTACAATTGTTACAATTGTAACAATTGTAATCATTTTTATGCATATTTCATGTGCCAAGCTGTTCACAATTGTGAAATTTCACAATTGTTACAATTGTAAGATTTGTAATGCTGAGCAACCGGGCCCTGACCAACCAATAACAATCGGGATATGCAATTCAGTTAAAACTACCAAGAGTACATAATAGGAAGAGTATGACACATTGACACTCTCCCTATCATGCCTGGCAGCTTGCGTCTAATGCGGAGCGCAAAATAGGCCTTTTATGTACGGTTTTGAGGGCGATGTACCCCCCTCAGTACAAGACGTAGTGCTCAATTGAGGGGGTAGCCCTCTCAGTTCGATACATCGTACTCAACTGACGCAAGCTGGCAGGCATAATAGGGAGAGTGTCATACTCTTCCAATTATGTACTC
Organism: Trissonchulus sp. WLG1_4; assembly: GCA_030248245.1. Classification (NCBI taxonomy): domain Eukaryota; kingdom Metazoa; phylum Nematoda; class Enoplea; order Enoplida; family Ironidae; genus Trissonchulus; species Trissonchulus sp. WLG1_4. The sequence goes on along the minus strand of JASANF010020656.1, from coordinate 2,395 downwards.
TTGAAACTACTGAGAATTTATATTCTAAAACTTTATATTCAACTTAGTAATCCATTTAGTTGCTTCACAAAGTTTATTTGAATCTGAAAACCAAGCTGATTGTAATCTAACTTATTCCAAATAAACCTACATTATTAAACCCTGATAATAATAAACCTACTTTGTGGGAAAGCCACACAGTACTGTATTGTTTCTTTAGTTAAAGTAAAGAGGTTTTAGCGCCAAACTTTTGGAAGTCACTGAGATAGAGAACTAGTCTATAAAGTTCGACCAGAAATTGACGAACCGACACTTTATGTAGCTTTCACGGACGCTGCATTGTGCGCACCCAAATTAGCGGATACAGTGACGCAAGAGGTTCCTGAATATACCTAGTGGCTGTCGCTGAATAAGGTGTTTGAGGCTGAACAAGACAACCTTCCAAAGGGTGACGCCTGGCGACGCCAATTTGCTGCCGCCTATTAAGGGACAGCTTATACCAAATACGGGACAGCTTTAATTGAACTAAATAAGGGACAGTTGCCGTTTTTAGTTGTTTCAATTAGTATACATAATGGCTCATAGCATAATTACGCATGGTAATATAACTTATATATTGACGAAAATTCATCAAGTTTACGCAAAACAGTGATAAATGGTCGACACCTGTGTGTAATACACTGTATTATTACTGTATATATAAGAAATATACGGGCAGTGCAGCCAAAACCAGGGGTAGACGCGGGTCAGAATTTTCGACCCGCGAGTCAATCCAAACCCGCGGCTCGACACTCGTGGGTAACCCGCGACCCACCCCGCGCCATAAAACCCGACCCGCGACCCACTTAGACCCACCTGATAACTAATTGTTTTAGACTCCATAGACATAACCCTACCTGATAATTAATTGTTTTTTAGCTGTTGCCCATGTACAATTTCAACTTGCAAAGTGCACATCTGTGCCTAAATCGTTTGCTTTGCTACATGTGTACCTTAAAGCAAAATTGTTTTTGCAACGTAGTGAATAGGCGTAGTGGTATCATTTAACATTTCATGGTTCAATTTTTATGTACTGTTTCACTTTGGCACCCCAAGCAAAATGCTGTAACGGTCAACGTCAACTTGACCAAATTTTCGACTTTCGGCAATTTTAGTAAAAAAGGTGTTACAATGATTACTTGAAGGTGCTGACCGCAAAGTATAGTAGGGTATTTGGTGCAAAAAAGTTCAGTTAAACTTTAGCCGTAACCATACATGTACACGGGGTCTCGGTTTGGGGGGGGGCTTGTCCCAAAATTGTCGACATTTTAGGGGGGCTTGTCCCGATATTTTGTCCCAAAAACGCGAAAATTTCTTTGTCTAAAAATGGGAAATTTTTAGCGAAATTCCGATATTTTTAGCGATTTTTTCGTTTTTTTGGTCATTTTTGAAGCATTTTACGGCGATCTGAAGCGATTTTGGGGTTTCAGAGAGGGGGGCTTGTCCCGACTGGTCAAATCTGAGGGGGGGGCTTGTCCCGGAATTTCAAATCTGGGGGGGGGCTTGCCCCCCCCCCAGACCCCCCCCCATGTACATCTGTGACCGTAACTGAAATTCAAAAAGTTGGGGGTTCTACTTTAACTTTAACTGCAAAAATTTAGAGGTTTTACTTTATCTTTAATTTCAACTTAAAGTAAAATAACCCAACTTCAACTTCTAATTATATAGTAAGTTTAAAAGAAGTTACATAGAACACATTGACATTTCGGCCTACTTCAATCTTAAATGAAATTGACGCCTGAGCCTTACTTCAACTGTAATAACCGATTAGCTTAAACCGAGTTAGCTTAGACTTACAATCTTTAAACCGGTTTAAAATTCGCTACTGCAATAAAAATTAGCACAGTTGGCGCTAAAGATTTAGTTGAAAACTGCCGTCTAACCCTTGGTTAGAAGGCATCTTTATTATAATACTTCATTAGGCATGCCTAATTAGGCGTGCATGCATAAGGCTTATGATAAACAATTGTTCCAAGCTTTTGCCTTTACAATTAATTTTAATCCAACGAAACAGTTTAAAAATTATGCTTAAAAATGTTATTCCAAATTCTCTAGATTACGTGGACTTAATTAATTTTTAGTGTGCCGCTTTTCAATCAGACAAAGAGACGTACGCTATTGAATACATTTATGAGCATGAGGGCGGGCGGCGACGGGGGCCCCCCCAAATCGAGGGGCCGGGGGACAGGGTCCCCAAAATTTGGACAAAATTTAAAAAAATTGGCATTTTCTTGGGAAAATTTTACAAATTTAACAAAATTTAGGCTAGTTTTGGTCAATCAGGGGGGGAGGGTCCCCAAAATTTAGCCGGAGAAGCCCCGCACACTTTTGACTTCGCTACATGCATGCGCTAATGCTCATGTTGGTAAATCCGTTT